>VYZP01056763.1:20244-165161 GCA_013400635.1 Hypocryptadius cinnamomeus | reverse complement strand
TATAATTTTTCTGCTGACAAATCTTACGGCTACTGCTTAGTTCTAATCACAGTTCTGCTGTCTCTGAGGCCTGCCTTTTGCAGCTTTCCCAAAACCCTCTGATTTTATGGTTACCCACAGCCCTTTGTGATCAGCTGAGAGCGACAAAGGAGCTGCCAGCCCCATGGCACCAACCAGCAGGAGTGCCTTGCTCTTGGCAGTGTGGCTGTAGGCAGGAGATGAGCTCAGCCCAACCCTCCAACAGACTCAGAGCAGTGCCCACACTGAAGGTGTGGCTGCTGTGCAGCACAAATTCTGTCCTAGGGGAGTGACATCTTCTACAGCAGGAGTAAAAGTTATTTTTGCCTTATCCTAAATGTGCCCATTAATTTATCACTGACAGATAGCTATAAATAATGAGATAAAATGTATAATAAGACATTTATTTCTGAATTTTTGGGGAAGACACGTTTATTTGCGCATCAGTGGTGGCAATGGATTAAAATTTTTGTGTTAAAAAAAACCCAACGTTTAAAACAAATAAATTACAATATGTTGTGTCAACTTTGTAGAAAGTTGTGCAATTTTTAGAATAACCCAAAACAACTTCTGTGACTTTAATCTGCTCATTGGAAGTGTCAAACTTCCAGGAAAGCAGCTCATGCCTTCCCACCAGGCACTGCAATATGCAGGAGAATAAGAAATCCCTTCTCTTCTAGTTCTTGCTGACTTCCTGGCTTAGAGGCACGGGGATTACTCCTGTAATAATTTGTTTGCAAAGTGTTATGCATCTGATCTATTAAACTTATTTACAAATTGTTTCAGCAGTTTTATAAACAGGGCATGTAAGGGAGGAAGAGGGAGGAGAAAATTGGCGAATAACACTGTCAAAATGCTCTAACATCAGTGGGATAAATCACGTCTGAAATGCTGCTCGACTCCTTGCACTGTGAGAGGCACAGGCAGAGCCTGGATTCGCATCCAGGCGGGAGGAGCCTTTGGAGGGAATTGCTGCCTGTGGGGCTGCAGGGTGAGGAGCAGCCTGCACAGGGAAACCCAGCTCCAGGCATGTTTTCTGGAGGTAGTTCAGCTCCATTTTTTTGGGTATTGTGGGGATAAAATACCTGCTAGCTGGGATTATTACTCACTGGGGTTGTGCCTAATGTGCAAGGTGCTGGAAAAAGCAGCGGCCAGCGCTTCCCTGTCTGCTCTGCCTGAGGGATAGCAAGGAATGCAATTTGGTGGCTAAATGCACTTCGTTTATCTCCTGCCTTTAGCCAACAAATTTATCACATACATTAATATCAGGAGAGGTTAGAGTTCAGAGAATGAAACATTTGTTTTCTTGTGCTCTCTCCATAAATAAACTCTGCTGCTTCCGTGGCAGTATTTTCACAAAGCCAGGAAAGCACCAGACAGTGCAGAGATGGTTCTGGGTGTGCTGGGGGGAGTCGTGTGCATCTTAAAAAGTTCTTCCGCAGACATCTGTGACTCCAACTGCATTTCAGCTTCTCTTTTCCCTCCCCTCCCTCTTTTTTTTTTTTTTTTTTTTTTTGTTGCTGTCTCATAGTTATTAGTCAGCCAGACATTTTTTATCTCTTGGAAAGATACTTTAGCTCATATCCAATGTAATCATCTCCTGGGCTCCTACTTTAGTCCCCACAGGCCTGGAAAAATGACATTTCTTGTACTGATTAGCAAAACAATACCAAATGCTAAGAAAAATTACTTTATTCTCAACCTTTCATTAATTCCTACTGTGCCTGCTTGGTTGGAGGAGTTTGTTTCCCAGTTTCAAGCCAAGCTACAATTTTTTTCTCTTCTTTGGCTCATATAATACAGAGGTTTGAGCAAATCAATATTTTATTTGGGAGAGGAGAGGAGGAAAAACGGAAAAGCTTGCTGTAGTAAGGAAATCCTTTGCAGAGGTGTGTTGTGAAGGCAGTGTGAGCTAAAAGACACACCCTCTGCTCTCCTGGCCACCTCAATGTCTCTTCTGCTTTCTCCAGGAGCAGGGCCAGCAGTTCCACAATTATTGAGTAGCTGGGCACTGCAGCTCTGCCTCATTCACAGCAGGGAGTAAGCTAGGAGTAATCTGCCTCATTCTCCATCTCTCCTCCCCTTAGGAGATCTCCTTTCTCTAAATACTCTCCTGCTTTGGAACTCCCGCTGAAAATTCTGTCAGCAAACGGTCAAGGCTTAAAATTTCATTACTACATTTGGGAGAAGAAAAGGCAAATATTTATTTCTAGCTTTTGAATAGTGATAGGAAAGTAATGACAGTGACAGAAAACCCTGTCAGGTACCTTTATTATCAACATAAGCCCCTAAAAAGGAAAACTGGCTCAGGAAAGCAGTGTAGCTTGGCACACTCAGCCTTCCTGTGGGGCTGGAAGTCAAAATATTTTAAACTTTTCACATAAAGAAAACCCCAACCTTCCAGAGTTTCACATGGAAAAGATTAAACCATTAAGCAAGATTAAAATGTCTTGAATGTCTCCTCAGGACTTTATCAGCTCACCAGTGTATGTTACAGTGTAATGAAAAACTACAACGTGGAAATGGAAAGTTCGGTGCTATTGAAACAGATCCTAAAAGCAGAAGCAAAAAATTCCCTCAGACCTTTTCAGAAGGACTTGTTTTGACACAGTGTTGTCAAAATCATGGATCAAACTGATACATAGGAGTGTCGCTGAAAGGAAACTCAGTGCTGAAAATGACAAGGAAGTTTCAGCAAGTGTGATTTGGAGAATAGAAATTGGGTTCTGGTCCCCACCGAGTGACTCTGTGGACTTGAAGATTTTCCTTTCTGGCTTTTATGCTCTCTCAGAAGTTAAAGCTGGAGCAAAGATTTTCTTTTTCTTGTGTCTAATCAACGTCCACCTGCTGTGGCAGCAATTCAGCTTCCTCGGGACATAAAATCATATAATAAGCCATAATTTTATACAGTTAATCAAATGCAGTCCCTCAAGAGGTATCCAGACCTGGAGTGGTCAAGAAGGAATATTTTCTCTCATTCATTTTTTAAATCACCATCTTATTTCTGGTGGATTTCTTGTGGCCTCTGCAAAGATGCAGACCTTTTGCTCACTAAATACTCTTTTTCCTCAATGGAATTCAGTTCTTGTCTTTCCAAATCTTGCCATTATCCATGGTCAGTTTAAGCCAATTATTGTGAAATATCTGCCTGCTGGGACTGGAGTGCAAGCAGGAGTCATCTGAACATCCACTAAAAATGACCTCAGGTGGAAAAGGAGCAGCTTGGAGCCACCACCCTCCCTGTCCACAGCTGGACATGGCCATCACCACACCTGGGTCTCCTGAAGAAAAATACTCCCCTCACAAGTCCTAGCACAAGAGTTTAAGTTCCTTTAACTTTGCAATTAAAACCTGAATTATAAATCATAAAACCTATATTATCAAAAAGATTACATTATAAATATACATTATATATATATATAAATATATATAAATATATAATATATATATATGTATAAAATATATCAATTATAAAACCTATATTATCAATACAAAATCTGGTGTAGCTTCTCTTAGTGGCCAAAACTGCCCATGGCAGAGACCCACAAAAACTGCCCAAAGCTGCTGTGTCCTTTACCAGTGGATTTCTCAGTGGATGATCAGTGTGGAAAGGCCCACACAAATAATGACCCAGAAATTAAATGGCTCAGTAAATAAAAAATGGACTTATCAAGGACACAATAACCGTAGTTGTGAGCCAGATCCTTCAGTGCAAGGAAAAGATTGGCACTAATGTGCCACACGCTTCATTTGTTTCTTCATTTGCAGAGGGAGCCATAAGGTTCAGGGAGGAATGACATTTATATTAAGGGAAAGAAAAAGGAAAAAAAGAGTCAAGGCTTCTAAGCAACACAGCAAATAATATTGCCAACCTTCAGTAGTGAAAAATGGAGAGTCTATCATCCAAGAATTCTGGGATAAATAGTTGTGGGAATGGATTTTTGTGGTTACTTCATGGAGTTTTTGTTTTAAAATAATATTTTTTTCCCCTGGATTTTGAGACTGTACAGGGTACTCATTTTGTATTACCAGGCTGTTATATAACCACCAAAAAGGCTGAGTAAATTCTGATTGCTTTTGCAATTTTTTCTCCCCTCTTTCCCTTTTCCTGAAGCCGTAGCTCTAAGGAAAACCCCAAACTGCCAGACTCACTGTAAAATTGCAAAAAACACCTGTCCTGGCACGTGTCACATCAGCTCTCTCACAGCAGCTGCCTCTGCAGACATCAGACCTGAGACGTGCAAAGGTGAGGTGCAGGGAAGGACAGCACAATGCTGCTGTCACCTCAGCCCTGCCCTCTGCACCTGGATCCCCTCTCTGCTCACCACGGCCTGGGAAGGACCACGATGTGACAAGGAGGGAGGGAATTATCCCAAACCAAGAAGCACTGCTTGGACAGCATCAGTGTCCAGTGCCACTGCACAGTGATGCTTTAAGATTTTTGCCTTTATATTTTTCAAATCCTGTGCTGCATTAGTGCATAGCTCTAAACTCCATATAAAGTGTTAGTTAACTGTCTTCACATTTTGGGCAGACAAAGCAATCCCTCTGGGCCTGGAACTCAAGGACACCCTACAGCCTCAGGCCTAGAAAAGTATAAACAAAAGTGAATTGGGGGGAGCAAACTGGGGGCAAATGACTTCATTGCCTGAAGCTGTAATTGGAGAATTAACCCTGATATGCAAATGGACCAAACTTATAATTGTCTGAAAAAGTTGTGACCATTGTCCAGCTTGGGTGCAGCCTCTGGGAGGCTTTGACTGCCCAAGGTGTGTCTATTGAAAGCCTTTAATAAATACCCACTTTATTCTCTAACTCTGTCTAGCCTCTGCTCCAGGCAGCCACTCCAAGGCCTCACCAGCATGGAGGTACAAGCACTAATCCTGCAGGCTTCCAGTTTGGGAATGCTGTGCAGGCTGCAGGGGATGCTTGGCACCCAGATCTCACCATCCACAGCCACACCAGGAGTGGGATGGAGGGAGGGCTGCGCTGCCACCATGTCCCAGGGCTGTGTGTCCTGGTCACTGGGTGCTGGGCCTCCTCTGAACCACATGTTCTCCCCCTCTCATTTCCAAAGGGTGTTATTTCACTGCTGCCTTCCAGATAATGTAACTGAATCATTCAATTGAGCATAAAATAGAAATTTGGCTTCTTATCTGCTGGGAAACCAGCTTTACTATTTTCTTTCTGCAAAATACATTTTTCACTATCTTATCTTCTAATAAACAATCCCAGCTTTGCAGGCTGCAGAAATGTTCTGAACGCATTTAAGAGACATTTCCCCCCCGCCTCCCTCTCCTCCCCTCTCCTTTTCCCCTTATCCCCCCTTCCCAGCCTTTAAAATGTCTGTTTTAAAGACATATTTTTAAAAGAGACCCAATTTGTATTCCATCTTCCTTTGGTGAGGGTATATATTTTTCATAAGCCCATCCTTTGCTTTTGAGGCCTCTCTCCCTTGGTTTAATTTTCATTCTCGTCTCCCTTTCTTCCCCTGTACAGAACTGAGACACCAAGCCACCCCCCTCACACCCCAAATGTTTTCTCTTGTTTTGGGAAAAAGGCAATTCAGGCTTAAAAAAAAAAACAACAAAAAAGTGCCCTCCCCTCCCCTGGCCCTGCCACAGGGGGCTCGCCTATCGGAAACCGAACGTGTCAGCGAAAGGTCAGCTATGAATTTTTAAAGCTTTCTATCTCGCTCAGGCTGACATCAAAAGCATTAACAAGTGGCACTAAATCAGGGAGCGAGGGGGAATTAGAATATGCAGCAGGCCCAGTGACACAGCCAGATTATTCAGAGGCTCCTCTCAGGAGGGGAGAGGGAACTGCACCAAAAGTCGGTGTCAAGACACTGATTTCTTGCTCGTCTGCCCTCCTCCTTGGGCAATCACACCAGTGAGCTGCCTCCTGCAAGGGATCTGGAAAAACAGGACAGGGAATGGAAATGTAAGAGATGCATCGTGCACTGGTGTCACTGCTGCAAAAGGAAAGCTGGGCTGGGAGGTGATTTCGTGATCTCCCCCTTGTGCATGGAGCCATGGTTGTCTCTTCGCATCTCCTGGGTATCCATCCTCTGGGTTAAAACCTTGATGGCTCAGAAAAAGGCAGGGTTTTTTCTTTCTAGACTCAATTAAGAAGGGCAGAGGAAGAAAAACAGTGTAACTCCTGCAGAAATGAGCAAATTGTAGGAGAGTTAAAGTATCTTGTCCCAGCAGACCTGGACCTGGATTTTTGAGGTCACATGCACTCTGAGGACCTTCTCCAGCAATCACCTCTGAGGCTCCCCTTCCTTGGAATTGCCTTTTTCTCATGCTCAACAGGTGGCTATGTCCCCAGACAGATTTGTTTTGAAGAGAAGATACCCAGATTTGCTGTAGAAAGGATCCACAACAGCCCCGTACCAGGAATGTGTCATTTTGCTGCTTTCTTGGCAGGCTGGGGCTCAGCCCTCATAGATTTTATCTTTTCCAGTAAAAAAGTGCTGCATCCCAAGGTTGGAGTGCACAGCATCCCCTGCAACAGCAGAACATGGGCACAGTTCAGGAGGTGATTTATTATTCATTGACCATTTAACAATTTGGCAGCTGGGAGCAGAACTTTTCCTATCAGGATTCCTACATGCAGAGCAGCCGTTTGTACAGGATGGGCATGTTGTGGTGGAAACAAAGGATGTTCCACTGAAAGGAAAAGTCAAGTTTAAAAACCTCTGGCTCATGAAGCTAGCCTGGGCCTCTCTGCAAATCTTTAAATTGGAGTGCAAGGATGTTTAGGAACATCATCTCGGAAAATTTGCATTAAATGTCTGTGATATGTGGTCTGAAATCTTTGTCCCTGTGCTATGACAGCCTGACATGGTTCTGGTTTCCCTTTAGCCACTGCCAGCTTGGGGAACTCCCAGATGGTCCTACTGAACCTGAGAAGAACTGCCACCACCTGCAAAGGGACCAATCCTGGGCCTTCAGCAGCACAGCTTTGACACCTTCCCACCATTTCACCCCCTGTCCCTTTTCAAGCCCTACTCCATTCTTGACTGGCTCTTTTCAGGCTGTTTCTTGATTTCAAGGATGGAACGATTGGAAATGGAAGACTTTTCATTTAAATTTAAAATGTTTAATTGAATGTGTTTATTTTTAATAGAATGCATGTTTGTCATTGCTCTCCAGCATGTGACCACTTAGTTTCAGCCCTTGATTTCATGTCATATTTATCACATAGAGAATATGAGCTGCCTGCCCACAGCGGTAGCTGGATGACCTTTAAGGTCCCTTCCAACCCAAACCATTCCATGATTCTAATATTAATTATGTCATGCTTTTATCTAACATTTCTAAAATAACATGTATTTATTTTGTGTTGCATTGAGAACTTTTAAAAGTATTGGATTATGTCCTTCTTTCTGAGACAGCTGTGCAGGATGGAGGGGGGAAGGCATTTTCCATTGTGGGGGAAGGCTACATCTCCATTTGGTTAAAAAATGCCAACACAGTGACTTCTTTTTCCCATTCTGGATGGAAGCAAATCCCAATGTATTACAGTTTAACAGAAATTCTGTTTTCCAAACAGCTTCCATTTCCATCTGTCCATAGTGAATCACTGTCCATCCATCCACACAATCTTTCAGCCTTATTTTTCATCCAGTTTTTTCTCTCTGTTTACATCCCTCCATCTGGCTGCCCGTATGCTCCTGGATATCTCCATTTACCCTTCCATGGAGCTAATTTTCCACCAGCAGAACATTCACCAAAGACTTGGAGACCAATCATGCTCATTTCTGAGCTCAAACATGAAGCAGCAGAGAGAAGTTATTGACAAAAAGTTTTGTATCTTGGACTGAAGAACGGTGGGAGTGATGAAGAAAAAGTAGATCCTGAACTTCAGGGATGCCTGTTATTTGTTTAAGGAGCAGGATAAGGTATTTAAGTAGGAAGAATTATGTGGGTATGATTTTTGCCTATTGGAAGTCCCACAGTTTTTCTTGGTGCTGAGGGATCCTGTGTGTTTATCCCCCAGTTTCTCTGGGCTCTCACAGTGCTTTGGCAGGGGGCCTAACTTCTCCTAGCTGAGCGTGGCCATAAAGCCATGAGAGTGCCCCATGTTGTTCTACATTTAAAATCCAGGTGGGATGGTTGCCATGCCCCATAAAGCCTCCATAAACCTGGGCAATGAGCTGTGGCAAAGACAGGGGCTCATTCCTGCCTGGCATCAGGCCAGCCCTGAGCAGGCAGCCACTGCAGGATCTGTGCCCTGTCACCTCCACAGGAGTGGCCCCAAATCCCCATCCCATGCTCTGTCCTGGGCTTCTCTCCTTGCTGGACAGATATCCCAAACCTTCTGCTTCTCACCTGGCTGCAAAGGAGTAACTGCAATAATAGGGGTGGGCTACAAAGAGTTTTCTTTGAGTCATGCCAAAAAAAAAGCCTAGAAATGGTTCCTACCAGTGCTCACCCAGTTCAGAGGATGCAAAAATCCCTGATCAATGGATCAGGCCCTTTGCTGATCTCATCCCTTATCCCCACCCATATGGCAGCTCCTGTGAAGCATTTCCATTTCTCTTTGGACTGGCTGAAAACTCAGAATTCAGAGCACTGGGATGTATTTCATTGCACAACGCTCAGTGCCCTGTTGTCATCTAGAGAGGAGCTCACTAATGTGAGGAAAAGGACCAGGATAATCAAAGATCCTAGTGGATTTAGGATTTTGAATAGCAGTCAGATAATATCTAACTGCATCCAATTTCTGTCAATAAACCAATCTGGAAGAATAACACCCAAATAAATCTGCACAGAAAATAAGTCCTTACATAAAATACTTTTTTTTTTTTTTTCCAAATTCCACTTATTTTTGCCTCTTTTTTCTTTGTATTTTCATGTTCCAGAGGCTGAAATATGTGGGTCCTTCTAGTTCCTGTTCACTTATTAAAGATCTCTTTATTGCCACAGCAACAGTTTTTATTTACTTAATATTGAAAGAGTCATGTCTGTATTTGTCAGCTAACCAAATTATCTTCAAGCAATATATGATTTTACGTCTCAAAAGAGGGAAAACTAGGGGAAAAAATGTCAAGTGCTTAGAAAGCAAAAAGGATCTATAACATACATTAATGTACAGTCCCACACCAAAGGGCAGAGAATATACAGGAGCACATAAATCAGGGAGAAACCTTAGTGACAAATGAGTTGTTTCATTTGACTGAGGATTGGTGAAATCTGAGCTGGACCAAAATATTCAGTTTTGGCACAGCATCAGGGAAAGGTGGAGAGAATCAAGAACAGTGAGAATGATCAAAAAAAGGGGGGAAAGACAGAGGGACTTGGGGGTGCTTAAGCAGAAAACGTAAAGAAGGTACTGGGAGGTGGCCTCTTCCAAAGAAGAAAAGTTTCAAAAAGAAGGATACAGGACAATAAACACTGGACCTGAACTGCAGCAGAGGGGTTTACATCAGGTTTTAGGAAAAAGATTTTCTCATTCCAGGAAATGTAGCAGTGGAACACATTGCCTGAGAACGGTGTTGGTCCCCACGACAGCAAGGCTTTGGGAACAAGACTAAACCACGGTCTGGAATGGCAGAAATTGAGCTGATCCAGCACCAGGCTGGGGAGCAGAGCAGGCAACCCCTTGAGATCCCTTCTGTCCATGCTCTCTGGAGGTCTGCAACCCAGAAACCCTTCAATGTGCTCCCTGCATGTCACATCAGGGGCACCTGAGATGCCAATTGCTTCATGGTCACATGTTGGGACTGAAGTGGGATTTCTGGATACTCCTCCTGAAAGGCTTGTAAAACTCTGGGAAATACAGGGCATGTTTGGTATCCCATTTGGCTCTGGGACACTTCCTGAAAATCTAGTTATTATTGAAAGTTACAATGACATGAGTTGTATTATTAATACTATTATTTATTATTTATGAAGTGCTGAGTGTGTGCTGGGTGCTTATATGATTATACACTGAGTTAGTCTGGAGTTGCACAGACCCCTGAATTATGAGGTGATGTTGTTACCTGCTGGCTTTTCATGAGAATGATATTTTTCATCTACTCTGGTTGGCTCCTTCCTCCTGTGAGGGGCTGAGCAGGATCTGTGAATTTTGAGTCCTTAATATGCTGGATCTGAGACCAGAAACAGCCTGTGAGGGAAAGCATACTCTCATTTTGCAGGTGGAGGGTAAGATTTGGGCTCCAAGGAACCTGAACATCCTGGTGTCACACAGCAGAGCACCAACACTCAAATTATTCTGTTGCTGGTTATTTTCACTGACTTGAATGAGGCAGTTGTTGTGCTTGGAAATGGAAAGTCTTCATTCCCCTGTGGGCTCGGGCTTAGGATCCTGTAGCAACGACTCCCATACCCTCATTACAAGGTACATCCCAATGTATTCCCTTTCATACCAATCCTCTTTCTACCCCCATTCAAGAGAAAGACAGATGTTCTTCTCCAAGACAAAAATATCTGTTAGATCTTCCCTATTCCTCTCAGTCCTTGCCACTGTGTTGCTATGCACTCACTCACACTGTAGTTCTAATAAGACTAAATATTCAAATATTTTGATCTTTCTTTACACAGTATTTATTCATGCTTTACACAATGATGATTTATTTAATAATGCAATCCTTGCATTTTTGGTGGCGCATCAATTGACTTCTCTGTAAAGACAGATAAAATAAATGGATTTTAAAACTATCAGCAGTCAGAGAGGGGCATCTTTACTTATTTAAAATATGAATCACACTTTTTTTAATCATCATCTGGTCAGTTCTCATAGCTATGCTATAGGAGTAGTGTATCAGCACATCCATACCTACAACTGCAGTTTTAATCAGAAGAGAGTCTGTCCTCTGGTTTAATGAAGTAAATGAGACCTTGGGTAATATTGTCTGTGTAATTGACAGAGTTCTCTGGGAAACATTACACTTTATAATGAAAATACTGTATATAATTAGGATCTAATAGGAAGAAAATAGTAATTAGGCAGAATTAACTGAAAAGAAGCAATCAAGCAAATAAAGGTTATTCTCTGGAGAGGATCCTTTGGGGTTCAAATGTGTACATCTTCTGATTGTAAAGAAGTCACAGTAATTAACAAGAGTCTTTTCATTTCATAAGAATAGCCTGACACTGCCTACTGGAATGACCCTGCAAACCTGAACATGCTGGGCTTCCACAGGGGGTGTGGAAGGAGGCTGCATCCAACCCTGGATATGCTTGCAGAGGTTAGGGAGGCACCCAGACCTTCAACTCTGCTCTTGCCCCAGCCCTCGTGGGCACCTCCTGCTCTTCAATTCCTGCTCTTCACTTTCTTCTCTTCACTTCCTCCTCTTCACTTTCTTATCTTCACTTTCTTCACTTTCTTCTCTTCATTTTCTGCTCTTCATTTTCTGCTCTCCACTTTCTGCTCTTCATTTCTGCTCTTCACTTTCTGCTCTTCATTTTCTGCTCTTCGCTTTCTTCTCTGATGTCCAGAGATCTGTCAGAGCAGTGCATGGCATGAAAGAGATTTAATCCAGTATTTCTCATAAGCAGAAACCATAAGCAGACAAAACAGATGAGCCCAGGACTCACTTTAAAGCCGTTCTTGTTGCTTAACAATATTTCTTCCAATCTTATTTATTTTTCTACTTTAGCTATCTATGCATTGATCTTTCGAGTAAAGATTTACTGCAACTATCAACACAGCACTTAGCATAAATTAACAAGAATGGCTTCATGGATTTTTTGTTTTTATTCACATAGATCAAAAGTGAAGTTCTCAGACAACTCCCACTTTGGGGGAGATTTTATTAAATTACATAAACTTTTACCAATTAATTTCCCACTTCAATCACTAATGTGTGTGACATGAGCCACAAACTTTTCTTGTCTCAAGACAAATTAATAAGACCATTTTTTCAATTTAATTGCTTCAGAAAACATCTGGTATTTTCTCTTAAATGGATAAGGAAATCATGTTTCTTTAATATGATGCCCAGTGGCACCCTGATTGCAGCTGGAACATCCCTTTTTGCAGCTGAAAGTTATCCAAAGGTGTGTGAGAGACATTCCCACAGAAATGGTTGCTATTGTCAAACCAAGTTTTTTGAAGTTGGGTGGGGGGATTGGTCAGTTTGTTTGTTTGTTTGCTGTTTGTTTAGGTTGGAATTTTTTTCTTCTTTTAAAGGCATTTGATGAAAGGAAAAAATAAGTGAGGGGAATCTATAGAGTGAGAAATATGTTCATGAAATAATTTCATTTAAATTTAGATTAAATTTTGCACTTAATTCTTGAAAGGCTATTTTTCTTGTCTTTTATTCAGCCTGCTGAACCTGTGAACCAGGTGAACCTGCCCAAAAAATAAACATTTCAGACCACCGAGGTAAGCGTGCCTCAAAGAATGATTTCTCTTTCTTTCAAAACTTTCATTTCTGTCCACCTCTTTTCCCTTTTATTTTTTCCACAGAACTATTCACTCAATTCAGTGCAACTTCGCTGCCATTTTTAGCCCAGATTTTTCCAACAAAATTACCACTTCTTTAAAACTTTAGATCAACCCCCACAAAATAATACCACCCCCTAACTCTTTGTGGCATCTTTGAGGCCAATATGTAAAAAAATATCCTATGGCAGCCAAGAATTAATGTTATTATTGCTCTCAGCTATCACAGGAAAAGTGTGATCCAGAGCAGTATCTAATGTCCAATTGTGCACACCAAAAGTGAGATGAAAAACTTCAGCAAGTTCAAAGTTTGTAGTCCAATTATGTTCTGTCTTGCGGGTGCTCTATAGGGGAGGAAAGTAATGTCCCTCCAACCACTGCATATCATTGCAATATCCAACAAATCCTTTGGCACTCCAGCAAGGAGTTCAAAGAAAAAGCATCATCAGCTCAAATAATTACTGCTCATATTAAGTGTTTTAATATTGCAGATGGATGTAAAAGGCAAAGGACAATGGCTCAAACACAAAGGCCGGCAAAGCACAATCTGGGGAAGGCCAGGGATATCCAACACGTTGTCCTTTCCCTGCTCTGCTCTCTGCAATATTAAACCACTTAATCTGTAATTGCACAAGCTTATGATGCCTTGGCTTTGAACTCCCCGTAAGGGTCCCACAGGATTTGTCAGATGTTTCTAAAACAAAGCCTACCAGGAGGCTGGAAGGTCTCTCAGTAGCTATGACAATGGTTTAACGGTCTATAATTTCCAGTAAAGGGATCTAATTTAATATTTTCACCTATCATGTAAGCAAGGCACCAGCTGGGAGAAAGGAATGAAAATTATAGCAAGAGACAATCAAGGTGAACAGTGCTGGAAAATCATAACTCAGTGATGGGCACTGAACTTAGCGCAGGAGCCTGGCTCAGACATGGATTGTGGTTTTCTCTCAGCTGGGTGAAAAGCACACCAGCCTGGAGTTAAGACAGGCCATTCATCTCCCAGGTGGCACCCAGGTAAACCCTTCCTCCCCTCTGTTCTCCTTCTGTCTTTGTCTTGTCTTGCAAGGCTGAAAACTCTTTTCTACCATGGGCAGTCCACATGTTGTGTGCACGTAATAAAAACACCCCTGAGATGGTGTTTGAATACACAGAACCTGCAGGGAAGGAAGGGCTGTCCAAGGTCCCCCAGGACCAAGGCCACGATTCACCTTAGCAAACAGCACAATTCTCTTGTAGATACTTCATATTTTCCTCTCATCCTGTCCAGGACTCCTTGCTTATGATGTGCTCCTGCCAGGCAGCTCTCTGCCTCTCCCAACACATTCCAGACCTGGTGGGGAAACCCTCCCTGTGCACAGGGGTAGGTTCTGGATAGTCTGAAACAAAGCCCACCAAGAATATCTGGGTTTTTTCCCAGTAAAAGAGGATGGATGATGGAGATGTTTATCATCATCAATTTCCATGCACTCATAAGGACATGCTTGTGGGGGCCTCATGTAAACTCTTGCAGGAAGTAGATATGATGAAAGCGATTTTTCCAGTCAGAAAATCTGTCACAACAAGAGGTTTATTGGTGATGCACCTCATGGCTTGTGTTTCCTGTGTTCAGGCAATAACAGTCTTGCCAGCAAAAGAAAAACTTGTTATTCCCCTGTTATTTTTCGTATTTATTCCTTGGTTGTAGCGGCATATGTTGCTTCCTCTTGTGTGAAATGCTTTCCACTCTCAGATCGTTTCTCTGAAAAGGAAATCTTCCCTGTGGCATCTCTCAGGAGCATTTGCAAAAGTTCACATGGTTTCAGAATTCTGGAGTGCAGAAGTGTTTAGCACGATTCGTCTGCCCAACTAAATAATTGCTTTTCGGCATTCTGCAGATGTCCCACTCCTGTTCTTTGAAGGAAATACGCTGAATTATTGAAATAAGATAGAGCCAAGATTATGAAAGGAAGTTCCATCTTATGATTAAAGCATCAGCCTTGAATTCAGCAGATATACATTTGGTTTCTGACTCTGCCTCAGATATTCTGGGAAGCCTTAGGCTTATCACAAAAGCCAAGATCCATTTTTGTCTGACGTGAGCTACGCAAAATTTTTAGAATCAGTTGCCTGTGCTGCTGCTCCAGTCAGTGGAGTGCAAGAGAGATCTCCAAAGAGAGCACCACCTCTCCCTGTGATCCATGGAATGATTCACACCCTGGAGGTGTTCCTCTGCCTCGCAGGAATCTGCGTAACAACCTTGGCCCAGATTCCTTTCAGAGGGATAAAATTAGGTGAGATCATCTCCACCCTTTGTCTCAGTCTCCCACGTGTACAGAGGTAATGGCAACGCTTCTCTCCTCTGGTCTTTTGGATTTGCTGGATTTCTTTTAAAGAAAAAGCAAAATGTGGCCTGATTTCATCCAAGTCTTGGTAACACAGTTCTGTAAATAAGAAAAATACTGCTTTGGATTCCACCAAGGTTTGACCTCCATGAACACAGCAAAAAAACAAGAAGTGGATGGCAAAACTGTGTTTACTTGATGAAAACTGTTAAGAGAAATGGGTGGAAAATTATCTGGCTGCATTCATTAAACATCTGAAGTATCTCAGGAAGGTTGGCTGAAATTAGAAGAAATTATTAAAATGTTACCATATATAAATCTTTTATGACAGTGAATATACGTGCAGTAAGTCAGAACAGGAACAGGTTGAAAAATGTTCTGCTGGATTTTTTTTTCTGACAAAAAATGGCATTTTGCTGAAATCATCCTATCCTGAGGAACATGTCAATTTAAGTGATTCTTTTTTTTTTTCCCGTAAGAAATGGAACTGAAATGAAATGTTCCCAATAAGGTTCAACTTTATTAGAACAGAATGTTTCAATTTTTTTTGGAGGTTGAAGTGATTCCATTAAAAATATTTTATGCAGATCTGTAATGCTTAAAATATCAAAACTGGAAGAAAGTACTTGGCATTGATCAAAAGTAGTATGCTGAATAACCACAGATTATGTGGGCTTTTTTTAAGATTTCTTCTGGAATAATTTCCTTTACATCTCTTAAAAAGGGAAAAAAATCACCCAACCCTAAATCTGGAAGGGTAGAACTCAAATAGTGCTCCATTTTGCTTCAGCATAAAGCATCTCACTTGAAGCAGATTTATCTTCATTTTTATGTGTCACCCACTGTTTTAATCTGTGGATAAGAGAAACAAACCAAACCCTTACAGCATAAATATTTCTGCTTCTGTGTCATTAACAAAGCAGCTGCTGAAGATCTCTGGTGCTGTGGATATCCTGGCTGTAGGAGCCACCTTCCCAAGCAGGAAGACAACTCCTGTAATTCCCTCAGAAGACAGAATTACTCAGAAGAGGGAATTACTCTCAGCTTCCTCCTCAGAAGCAAATAAATCTGCTCAGTCTCCTTCGTGCTGTCCTATTTCACACCCAATTCCTACAGAGTCCTTTTTTAGGTCCCAGTGTCCCCTGCCCTTCCCAGCTGGCAATTCCCTGCAGGTCAGTCTGCTTTTCCCCTGTCCATACAGCATTCCCCAAGGTTTCTAATTCACATTCTCCTTGGTGGAAGCCCTGCAGCTCTGAGGCAAGAGAGAGCTCAGGCAGCTCCTGAGCTCCATGTTTGACAGGCTCCAAAGACTCATTTCATCAGCTGTTAATCTCCAACAATCCTCTAAGCGTTGTCTGTTAAGACTGGAGCAAGCAGTGCAGCTTTGCCAGACTTTAGACTTTTATTAGTTTTCATAATTTTTCTCAAAAGAACATAAGACTGAATCAATCTCCCAGACCTAATATGTTGATAATCATTTTGAAATATTTAAAGCTTCACTTCTGAAAGGTTGACTGAAATACCCACCTCGAGTCTCCCCTGGTGCTTTCTTGGCTCTTAATTTGGTGTTGTCTTTTCCTCTATCAGATCTGGTGGTCTTGGATCCTATCATTTTCCCCAGTGGTTCTGCTGCCTCATGAACACTTCTCTTCTTTCTATTCCCAATCTTCATCCTGAGATTTGGTTCAAAATTTCTTGTTTTTCTTGGTGAGATATGAAAACACCTTCCCCCAGCTGACTTCTGATGCTCCATTTCTTTGGGTTCCTACTGGCCACAGTAGGTTCCTGCTACCGCAATGGTTGCAATGCAAAATTCATGTCACTTTTACAATCCTGCATCACATCCTGTGAAATTAGAAATGTCTCCTGTATTGCAGAGATCCCAAGCCACTCCAAGGCCTGGACTTGCAGCAGATCCAGATCCCTAAGAGATATGAAGTTAAAAGAGATGTGACCTTGAAAATACAGTGGAGGCACACTGTAAAATGAAAAGAACCCTCTTTGTTTCCAAAGAGGGACCCTATTGCCTACATTTAACTTATGCTCTGTGTTTCCTTGGTGTTTTATCTGTCCAGATCACAACTCAACCTGCTACATCCATCCCAAGGTGTTAAGTCACACCTGCTTTGGTGCTAAAATAAGCTCTCACAGAATTCATCTGGATTGGCTGCCCTGCAGTTTTTAAAATAGCCTGGAGACAAGCTCTAATGTCACTGCAGCATGTGTTCAGGGCTGCTGCAAGGCAGTGTTTACCTCTGGTATTTATTTTTCCCTGATGTGAATAACTGGAAGATGGGGAGCTGAGTCCCATGGCACTGTATCCCTGCTACAATAGATTGGATCCTCACACGAGGCAATAATGGTGAAATTGTTCAGCATCTGGAACAGGCAGCCCCCAGATCTCCACGTCGCACATGCCTCCTTACAGAGATCAAGGCAAGCAGAAAGAAACGAGATATTTAACAGAGGAATCTCTGCATCCCATTGCATACTAATTAGACACCAGACACAGATACATCAGGGGAAGCAGAGGGAGGAAGGAGGGGGAAAAAATCTCTTGGCAAGACAACGTTGCATTTCAATCTTTCACCTTCACTGGGTAATGGGATGTGATGGAACATTAAAACAAACAAACAGCTTTTGGTGTTTACAAGAAATGTTTAAATAGGAGCTCATGAGCCAGAGGTGTTCCACAGAACATCTGGAGTAGTGGAAAACAATGCGATTACGCAGATGAGTCACATTCATTAGGCTATAAAACCCCCAGTAATGAACACACAAAGGGGACTTTCACGTAGATTGTCATCTAAGCAAAAAAAAACATACCCAAGCCAACAAACCCCTAGATAATAAACTTGGCAGTCCCTTCCCTGCCCACACCCTCTCCCTCATCCCCTTTGGAATGAGATTCCCAGTGTAATTGCAAAGCTTCCTGCATTCAGCTCAAGCCCTGTGGGAGAGGCAGAGCTCAGATCCCTGCAGGGGCGGTGGCTGGGGAGGAGGGAAGGGATGTGGGATGTGGGGATGCAGCTCAGCCATCCCTGGAACGAGACATTCAGCACCTTCCTCTTCCCTGCACACCCATCACGAGCCATGGTGTGGGATACTGCTGGTCCATATGGCCCACTCCAGATGATCTGACAGTGCAGACACCTCTCAGGCAGGAAAAAATATGATTTAAGGGACATCTTGGATGAAAGAAGTTAAAGGGACCTTTTCTTCACACAGTGGGTGCTTCAGCTGTGCATCTCCTTGCCACACTGGATGCTGAAGTTTTCATGCATCAAAGGGAGGTTGGGTGGAAAACCAATCTATTGACAACTTTTGAGTACAAAAGGCCTGAATTTAGACCAGAGAGGCTCAAAGCTGCACATTGCCAGGGACAGAAAGGTGCAGGCAGAAGCAGCACTAAGATTGCCCAGTCCTGACACTCACAATGAGATATGGCACAGGGCTCTGTGGGCACCTGGCACAGCCCAGTCTGGCACTTCATTGCTCAGATATTTCACCTTCAGTGACTTGTGGAACCTGAATAAGCATCAACAGTGGATACTGGGCACTGTCACTGAGTCATTCCTCACAAAACACTGGTCAACAAAGAGTCAGAAATTTCAGTCATGGCCACAGGACTACTAATACAGCAGCCAAAGGAGAAAACAGTCCTTTGGCCTTTTCTAGCAAATCTTAGTGAGATTTCTTTGAATAAGCCCCCCCAAATGTCTGGGCTACCTCCCCCAAAACTTGCTTCCAGCCACCTCTCTCTCACCAGCAGATCAGCAATGGCAGAATTCTCCTCAAGGCAAGGTTAGCAGTATCCTGGACAGATGTTTCAGGATCTTTTATCACATTAGAATTACTGGATGTTTTCAGCTAAACTGAAGAGCATCTCAGCCACTTTTTTAGCTCATTTTTGAACACAGATGTCGTTTAAAAAACCCTCTTGTGGGTTTTATCCATTGATGCTTCCTGGGTAATGTATCCTCACTTCCTGAAATTCCTCATTACTCGGAGGATTCTTTTTTTCTTAGAGGCCCATTTATAGAGTTGGCACCTTTTTTTTCCTTTCCAATAGATCTATTCCCCCCTGGACTATGTCTGTCTGGGGAGATCTCATTCAGGGACAATTGGGCTTCAGATTAGGAAATCAGACTGCTAAATCCCTTAGTTATCTTTGAAAATCCCATCCTTGAAGCTTAAGTCAGATGAGAGCTTCTCTGCTTTCTGTAATTTTCTGGTTTTCAACTCCATTTCTGAAAGGATTTTTTTTTTCTCATGGGCAGAAGACTGTGACCTTCATAGAGAAATGAAATCAGTTCAACAGAATAAACAATAATTAAATTTTCATACGAAAATATATTTTCAATTTTCTGTTTCTCACTGAGGGTTAAATAACTAAATCATTGCAATTTCTCTATTTTCTTTTCCTTTTGAGGGAAAACAGTTACCTGAGCTGTTTATTTACATTTCACTCCCAGCATGTATTAGATTTCTCATTCTTGGCACAGCATCTTGAGTGCCACTTGAGGAATGGTGAACTTGGGGATCTTTCCCCAGCTTAGACCTTACTGGCCACATCTCCCATCTCTGTTTTGCTTTTCACCAGTCCAACCTCCCTATCTGTGGCATGAATTAATTCATATTGGTGGAGTGCTCTGACATCCTCACATAAGTACCAACCCTGCTGCTGAGAGAAAATGCACATATCACCTCTGGTACTTGGGCTTGAAGGTTTGAGAGATCTCTCAGTGCTGAGTCCAGGGTTCCTGGCAGATGAGGCTCAGGCACAACAGCAGATGTCACAGAATCATGGAATCACAGCCTGGGTTGTGTTGGAAGGCACCTCAGAGGACCATCTACTTCCAGGACTCCAGGTGGAATCTCACCAGAGATATCTCCCCAAATCCCACAGATTGGGTTGTAGGTGGCTGCAAAACCCTTATCCTGCACCAGCCCAGGAAGATTGTAGGAAATAAACTGAATCAGTCTCATTTTTAAATGAGGGCACATCAGGGCACATGGCCATTTAAGGGTGGAGTTAGCTGAAAGGAGGCTGGTCCTGTGCTGTGAGTATTTCTGAGATTGCAGGGATGAACACTGGCACCTTTCAATGTGAATGGGGTGGAAATTTTAGCCTGGTTGTGAGGAGGAAAGGAGAATGGGTCAGACTGTTTCAGAATTTTTTGCGTCTGTTTTGCTCTTCCCACAGCTGCTCACTACAGCTTCAAACTGAACGAGGTGAGAATATTCAAGAAGACCTAACTGGGGCACTTTTGACAATTCCAGAATGTTTGGGACAGTTTTATTTTTAGTATCAATGGATTGAAAAACTTGTCAAAATGGCCACATTCCTGTGGAACAAAACCACACCGGGGCACACAAACCTGCCTGCTCTGAGGTGAGCTGGTACCTGCCTGTGCTCAGACCCTGCTGTGCTTCCCCACCTGCCATTCCCTGTGGATATTGATCCCTGCATCACAGAGTGCCACTTGCAGAGATTAACTGCCTTCTCCACATCCCAAACAGATCCAGAATGAATCAGGAGTGTCTCTCAGGCAGGAACCTGGATGTGCCTTTGCATCTCCTTCCTGCCTGGCAGCCAGCCCAAGCTCCCAAAGCACCAGGACTGTCAGACACTCAGTCCCTGACAAACAGCCCTGCACCCTCTTCCACGGAGAGCAGAGACCAGCACAGAGCTCAGGGAGAGAACCTGCATCTCAGTTTTTCCCTAAATCTGGGTGTCAGGCTGCTGTTAGGGTGTAGAGAGGAAAGAGACTCCATCCCTGCAGGGCAAGGGGCCACACTCACGCCAACATCAGCTCACCACTGCCTCAGCCTGGCACTGTCACCATGTCCCTGGGATAACAGACTTGATGGATTTCACACTTTAAGGCTTTTGCTTTGAAAGAGCCTCAGCTTTTATCTTAGCAAAGTACAGCTTTTTAACCTAAAAATAGCCCGCCCAAGCTCCTTCCATCGGAACAGCAGAAGATGAGCTGGCAACTCTCAATTTTTGGTGCTTCTCTATCAGAGAGATGAAACATTTTCCCTGTAATCCTACAAAATGGAATGTTTAGGGTTTCAGAGGTTACTGGAATTTTCCCTGGCAGCTGGTCAAATATGTGATCCCATTAGAGCTTCTTTGATGAGGAAGTGTAGCTTGACTCAGAGAGAAAATGAGTACAGGAGGGGAGAGCATGTCAAAGTAAAAGGAGAAGTAGAGAGAACAGGAAGGAGAAAAAACCTACATGAACAAAGAATTCT
This sequence comes from Hypocryptadius cinnamomeus, assembly GCA_013400635.1. Classification (NCBI taxonomy): domain Eukaryota; kingdom Metazoa; phylum Chordata; class Aves; order Passeriformes; family Zosteropidae; genus Hypocryptadius; species Hypocryptadius cinnamomeus. The sequence goes on along the minus strand of VYZP01056763.1, from coordinate 144,159 downwards.
AATGTACCACACTCTGCCTCTTCACAGAGGAAGACAGGAAATTGCATCCAAAACTCACATAAATGCCCAAACTCTGATTATGAATGAGGAAGAAGCAGCTCTGCTCTCTCTCTGTGAGGGAATAAGATCACTGTGATGCCTTTTCCATCTCTGAGAGGCCAGGGAAGGCCAGGAATTGCTTCTTTCCCACTGGCAGGGCTTGTGGACCTGTGCAGGAGAAAGCACCTGGCAACCTGGGATTAAAAAAAATAATAATTCAGTTGCTGCTGGATGCCAGGCTCGATGCTGAGTGCTTGTCAGTTCACTTAGCACCACACATAGAGCCCGAGTCAGAGCAGCCCTTTTTGTTAGCAGAGAAAAGGACAAGGGACGTGTTTGACACGCTCCATTGTGGGTCTGTGAATGGCTCTGCGGTGCACAATGCTCCGGGGCTGCTCGGGGTTTGTTCTGCACATCCCGCTGCTGCAGCCACTCCAAAGAGCCTCGTTAACCCTGGCAGGAGGGGAGGGTGCAGCTGCTCTGCTGCCCAGCCCGGCTGCTGCACAGATTTGTGTCCAAATTCAAAAAATGGGCTGCACCATCCTGTTGGGAAATCCCAGCTCTACAGAGACGGGGCAGCTGAGAAGGGTTTTTAAAGGTTTTATTCTGTTATCAGTCTCTGTAGAAGAGTGAGACATAAGAGATGTAAAACTCAATGCCATTCTATCAGAAGCCACCCTATTTCCTGGTTAAAATACCTTATAAATGTTTTTCAGCCTTTTTGCTTTTGCCACACAATGCTGCCAATGCTTCTAACACAAATCACCTATTATTTTAATCACCTATAATCACCTATTATTTTACCCCACGTAGTCTTGCAACAATGCATCTTTCACAGTTCTAATTCTCAAAAATATCTGGTCTTTTTGCAAGGCCATCTTTTGAAACTTATTTCTACTTCAATCTCTCTCTCAACAATGTCATCTCTATTCCATGGCCTTCCTAAGTCAGCACACCTTATCTCAGAGTTTGCATACAAATGTACAAGGCTGTGTGAGCTTTCAGTCAGGTTTTGAGAACTCTTTGCAAATCCAGTTCTCACAGCATCCCATGGGCAGGAGACCCTGCACAGGCATGCCCGTGGCTGCTCTCCATCAGGAGATCCATCAGGATATCCTTCAGGAGATGTCTGTGGTTCCCACAACTCCTGAATGCTGCTCTCAGGGCCAGATCCTTCCTAGGAGAGGTGTTCCATTTCAGCAGCTGCCTTTTTTCATTTTTTTTTGTCATCAGATTTACCCACGAGCTAGAAATGAAGTTCTTAGCACTTCTATCAGGGTGACATCAGGACTCCTTCCAGCCTCATTTTTTACCTAAATGGATACTCATTCCCTTCTCTCTGGTATAAATGAGGAATCATTTGTCAGTAAATTAGGCAATGTGCATTCAGATTAAAAAGAAAACTTTTCCCACCCCCTCCTTCCCCCCAGTTTTGACCTGTGCTGAGGTTAACCCTAACAATCACACCCATCCCCAGCACCTTCAGCAGAGTACACCTCCTCCAAACCTGCCAGCATCGCTGCACATGTCATTGTCACATAAACTGCTTTCTTCAGGCTGGGGCAGGATGGAAAATCCTCCCACCAAAATTGGTTCTGAGGAGCAACAAAGTTTTTTTCTGCGCTGTGCCTGACAAAATGATCATTCATAAGAACCCAGCAGAGCAAAATCCACATCCCTACTCCCTCCTTGCAGCTCTGCTATCCTCAGGTAAGCAACTCTAAAGCAGATTTATCCCTCCAAACTAGATCTTGGGCAAGGGGCAGATGGGCTGCCAGCTCTTGCTCCCATCACGATGGCAGCTCCACAGTGCCAGGGGGAATCAGCAGCACTCCACGCCTGTATTAATTAGCAGGAGGACTGCTATGGCTCTGAAGGCCCAGCAGGAGCAGATCTGAGGAGTGCAGGCTGCTCCTGCATTGGCTGGTTTTGGATCAGAACCCCAGTTTAACTCAGAGCCACAGGGGCACCTCAGAACAGCACTGGCCCCACGGGCTCAGCCAGGAACGTGGGAGATGCTGCAAATCCATCCCAGCTCAGGAACAGGGTGCCAGTCCAAGTGCCAAGGCCTGTTCAGCAGGGATTTAGGAGCCCTGTGGAGGCATTCAGTGCTGTCTGCTGTCTCCAAGCCCACCAAGCAGCTGGCAGGAGAGCTCATGGCCCCTCCACTGGAGCGCTCCAAAGGCTCTGCACTGGCCAGGCTGCTCTGCTTGGGAAAAAAAAATGGATTAAAGTAGGTTATCTCTCGAGGTAAAGGTGAACTCATGTTTCCTAGGAGGAAAAGGGCTCAGCAAAAGACTGGAAACAACCACGTTCCCTTCTGTCTCCTGTCTGCATGTGAGTCCATGCATGCAGCTTATGCAGACACATCTTTGTAAATTATCATTTATCTCTAGGTTTGTCTGCATGTCCCCAGACACCAAGCTTCAATGGCTGGGTTTAAAATAAACCAGTGAGTTTCTCTGGTTTTTAGGCAGTTTGGGGTGCCTCAGTCACACCCTACCACACTTCACCCTCTCACACTCACTGACACCCTCTCACACTCAGTCCTATAAATAAAAGCCTCACACGACAGGAAATATCTTCTAATTAGCACCCCAGACACAGTCTCCTGGCTGCCTTCCACTCCTTCCCATTGGCAGAGAGCTGGAGGCTCTTTTATTTTTTCTTGCAACATTCCCTTTAAGACCCATTGATGTTTGTTAAGACCATTTGCAAGGAGGAAGAGGGAAAAAAAAAAAAAGGCATCCAGTGGAAGGTGTCAGATGGTAGCAGGAGATAAATCATGTGCCTTCCTTTCCCTGACCCACTACTGAGCACTGCTGTAAAAACAGGCTCTCAAAAACATCCAGTTCTTCACTGTTACAGCTGGAAAAGGCCTTTAGATCATGCAGCCCAGCTCCCTGCCTCTGGGATAACTCCCTGGTGAACACTTCATGCTGTTTGTCCAGCCTAATTATCCATCCTTGCTGTTAATGGGATGGAGCACCAAACTTTCTGGACTGCCTCCATCCCACAGGATTCTTTTATTGCTCTTCCCTTCCTGGTGGCTTCTAGGGTCGAGTTTTGAGACTACATCATTTTAGGCTCTGACACATTAAGCCCTTAAAGTGTCCTCATGATCTCACACTCCAGTGCAACATGCAAACTGTGGCTTGAATCTGGGGACCTTTGAGCATTAACAAAAGAGCAGAGCTTTCAGAAGTGCTAAGGAAAAGATTTTGCTGTTCTGTGGTTTGAATCAGGGATTGGAGGTTTCCCTCTCTCCACAAAATACAAAAGTTCATGTGTGCCTGCAGACACAAACATAGCATGCACACCTCTGCCTGTGTTGCAGCTGCAGCTCTTTATTTACACACTGTTGTATGTAGGTGAGTGTTCACACAGGCATGAATACAGCCGGGGGCTCAAAGTCTCAGCCTGACAAGTAGCTTGGTTTTTCTCCTCTCATTTCCCTCATGCCCAGCAACCCGAGGCCAGCAAAACATCTGTCATGTCATGGCAAAGCTCTCATGATAGTTCCAGGCTGCTCTAAACTCCGGTCCCACCCTCCTTGAGCACTGAGTGCCTCTGATCAGGCTTCATTTTACTACATCTGGCACCTGCCTTTCATTGCCAGACTGATTTCCAAATGAAAGCAGGCTTGTGTCTGCTGTCTCAGACTGTCTTTTTGTCACAGTAGTCGAGGAGATGAGGTTTTGATGTGTTTCATAAAAATGTCATCAGGTAATGGAGAGAGTGCTGCTAATGAACCTCAGCCCTTGATTAGCCAGCAGAGCATGCTCATGAATCAGGGATGCAGCAAATGCACCATCCAAGGAAGAGTCAGCAGTGAGTCCTAGGGACAAAAGTCTGGGGCCAGGCTTCCTCCAGCCCATTTCCCACAGAGCCATCCCCAGCAGGCTCAGCTCTCCCTGTGCTCTCAGGGAACACCTCTCTCACTCACAGGGAGGAAGGAAAATCCTCATTCCCAACAGAGGTCTCAGAGAAGGAGATCTCCCCCCTGCCCTCCACTGTCAGCTTCCAGGGAACTCATTCTTCTCCCTTGTACCAGGAAGTTCCCCACTATCCCATTTCTCTCCTTGCTGGTCCATAGGCACCTGCTCCATGTGTGTCAGGGCTTTCCTATAATTACAGTCTCCCCCACTGTCTTTGCAAAATTCCTCACTTCAGACATTCATGCAAATCTGTTCTGCAGTCACACAGTGCTTCAAATTAAACTTTGAAATGTTTCTTTTTAGGCTTTTAACTCGTTCCTGCAAGAGGCACATTGCAGAGTGGGGGTTTCACTGCTGTGTCAGGGAGCCCTGGGTCATGAAAGAGCTCATGAGAGGGGAGAGGCCTCTGCTGTTCAGGACTCTTCTTTCACTCAGAAATCCATCAGTCCTTGCTTTATGTGTCTGTCCTGCCACACAGGTAAAATCTCCTGAGCTCCCAGTGAGTCTATCTGCAGTAGCAAACCTCCAAATCCTTTCACTTTAGTCCTGAGAGAGCAAAACTTTGATTTCTGACTTAACTGTCTCCTAAAGACACAGGCAGCTGCTCAAAGTGCAAAACCTGAATCAGCTTGCATTCTGCATGGGCACAGAAAATGGTGCCAGTAACAGAAAGGGAAAGGAAAGGCCATTGCTCTCCCTCCCCCTGCTCTGCTGACACCTCTGAGCCTCCACAGCTGGACCTGCCCAGGGCAGCTGGACCAGCCAGAGCCTTTTCCCTGCCAGTGCCATCCTGCTGGTGCCTTTGCCCCACGGCTGCCAGGCAGTGCCACTTCCAGACAGACAGCACCAGCAAACCCCAAGCTGCTGACCACCAGGAGCACAGGAGGCTGTGCTCACCCAGCAGTGAAGAGATGGGCAGCACCCAGCAGAGCCTCCCAGGCAGCAGGCACGGCTTGCTGTGCCTCCAGGGCTGCCTGTCCTGGTGACAGGAGCCAGGTCTCCTGGCTGGTCCTCCTCCATGCTTGGCTGAGGCAGCAGGAACCATGTGCTGAGTCTGCTTCAGCTGGGAATTATACTTTGCATATCTTACATCTATCAGTGCAAAAATAGGATGTATGAATAAAGGGTGTTAAAATTGCCACCTCAGTCTGATTTCTCATGCTGTGTAATATAACATATGGCAGAGGCTGAACTCCAACGGAGAACTCGGCAAGCAAGCAGACAAATAAGTTGTTTAACCGTTTCAGCACCTTGGACATGGTCTGGGGCTCTGCAGGAGGAGGGGGCACACGAGTAAATGTGGGCAGCAGCTTCAGTCTCATCTGCACATCAGGCACGAGAGCAGAGCAGAGCTCTGACCCCAGCAGGCTGAGCTACAAGGCCCAGGCTAATTGTGAGAGCACCAGGGAGCAGCATCCCTCATCCCTCCCCTCCCTGGCTGCCTCCTCTGGCAGGCTGGAGCTGCCCCCTCCCTCCAGAGGGCCCCAGCCATCCTGACTGACACTGCCCAAGCCAGTTAACAAGGACAGTGCTGCACTAAAAAGGAAAGGAGTTAGGACAAGAAAAATGCTGCTGCTGTTTGACTTGCAGCTGCAAATTTGGGATGAGACTGCCAAAATCATTTCTGCACAGAGCAAAGAGTGGCAAGAGTGGATGGGTGCAGAGGGAGTGTCTGCAGTGGCTCTGGGGCCCTACTTCCCCAGCTAGACCAGTTGCAGCCACTGAGATTTACAGGAAGTGCATGGACAGACACCATGACCCTCAAAGCTGCTTAATGCAAAGGGAGAGAAAGAGGAGAGGACACAGAATCACAGAATCATAAAATTGTTGAGTCACAGAGCAGCAGAATCACAGACTCATGGAAACATTGAACCATAGAGCCACAGAATCACAGAGTCCACTGAATCACTAAGGCTGGAAAAGAGCTCCAAGATCATCCTGCCCAGTCTTTGACTGAACACCACTCTGTGAACTAAAGTAGGGCACCAAGGGCCACGTTGAGTTGTTTCTTTAACACCTCCAGGGGTGGTGGCTCCCAAACCTCCATGGGCAGCCCATCCCAATGCTTGACAGCCCTTTCCATGAAGAAATTCTTCCAGATGTCCAACATGAACCTCTTCTGGCACACTTTGAGGTCATTTCCTCCTGTTTCCTCTTGAACAGGTCAGTCCCCACCTGGCTGCCCCCTCTTGTCAGGGGGTTGTAGAGTGAGGAAGTCTCCCCTGAAATTTTATGACTGGGAGTCAAATCAGGGTCACAGCAGAGAGTGTTGAATCCCAACCACTAGAAATAGTTTCTCACATTCAGTCAAACCCCTAGAGTCAGGATTATTAATTTTAAAGCAGCATTTGATGGAAAAAGATAATGATGGATCAAATTTCAATAGGACAGTGGCCCCCTAGCCATGAGCTGGGTCATCCCTTTGAGCTGGGTGCTGCAGTGGAGGGAAAAGCGTGACTGGTATTATGCTCCACATAAAAATGGGTTTGGCTAAAGCTTGTTGTCATCCAGCAATGGATGCCGGATGGCATAAATTGATGATTTATAATTTATTATTCATTATAATAGATGCTGGAAGCATAAAGTGTGCTGAATACCCTCGGGTGTCTTCAGCACATTGGGCATAGATGGGATCCTGCATTGGGCATAGATGGGATCCTGCACATGAGCAGCCAGGGGTGCACAGAGGGTCTGCCTGCTGCTCATGGGGATTCTGCCAAACTGAAGAAAGGGTTAAGAGAAGTCCCATGTCCTGCCCATCTCAGTGCTTAGACCTTGCCTGTGCGAATGAAATTGTTCCTATAACAGATTGCAGAAAAAGAAGAGGGGGCTGGGGATTTGGCCATTCCAGCACACTGGCTTGTGGACTCTTTAATTTCCTTTTTTTTTTTTTTTTTTTTCCTCCTGTTCGAGTTCTGCCTTGTCAGGTTTAATCGGTAGTGTTTGTAATTCAGGTAGCAAATTGATTTTTGAAAGTACTCTGTCCCTATTCAGCCCACGTTACTGAAGATCCTGCATTAATTATGCACTGATATTGATGTTTTTGTCATACAAGGTCTAGTGTCACTATATACAGAACTTGCTTCTTCCTTGTTAAAAATGTTTCAGAATGTGGCCTTGGGAAAGATACTGCGTGTCACTCTCAGGATCAAAGATAACCTGGCAAGGAAATACTCTATTAGTAGAGAAATTCATGTACCTTTCCTCTACCACCTTCCTTAGAGGGAGCACAGCAAAGGTTGGTGAGCAGAGAGCAGGACCAGAAGATCCTCCAAGGAGAATTGAGCTGTCAGCACAGTGAGAGCTAATAGGAAGGGACAGCAGTTTCAGGAGGCACATGGTGAATGGAGACAAGGAAAAGCAGCAGTTCACACCTCATGGTCTGTGTGAGTGTGTCCTGGCTGCTCAGCCACCTTTCCTTTTGCTGGGAGCCTGGGATCCCTGCCCAAGGGCTCTGTGGCATCCACATTCTCTGAACAGAGAGAGACATAATTCTCTCTCACAGAACTTTTCCTGGGAAGGCAGTAAGAAGCACAGAGAGAAGAAGAGAAAACCAGTCTTAGTTCTACTTGCTGCTCCTGTTGTTTTTGCACATGTGGAATGTGTTAGGAAGATTTTTTACCTGAAGTGATTTGTCAGTTGGATTCTGCTGAGGATTGTTTTGATTCCTTGGCCAATTGGGTCAAAGCTGTGTCCTGGCTGTCTCAGACAGTCACGGGTTTTCTTTAGTATTCTTTAGTGTCTTTTGTATAGTATAGTATCTCTTTAGTATAGTTATAATATAGTTTTAATATAATTTTAATAAAGCAATTGTTCAGCATCGTGAATCATGGAATCAGGTGCCAATCATTCCCAGACATTGGGTTCACCCTGCATTTGATAGGGCTCCTCCTGTTCTCCAACACCTCAGGGAATCACCAGCCCTGGCAGCACTGCTGGAAACCACCCCAGGCTTAGTGTGCACCACAAACCCAGTGCAAGCCAACAATCTGAGAGCCTTGTGGGGGAAAAAAAATAAAAAAGAAAAGAGTGAAAGGGAGTCAGATCTTCTTTTGGAAGAGTATTAACAAGAGTGTCATGTGAAGGGCACAGGAGGTAATTATTCTGCTCTATTTGCTGCTGGTCAGAGCTCAGCTGGAATATTGTGCACACTTCTGGGCACCAACCCACAAGAAGGATGTAGACAAACTGGAATGAGTCCAGAAGAGAACAAGAAAAATGATTACATGTTTTGAAAATGTGATTTAAGAAAGACTGAAAGAAACAGGTTTGTGGAGTCCAAGAATGAGAAGACTAAATTGGAAGCCTGATAACAGTATTTCAATTTATAGGAGGTCATTAGAAAGAAGATGTTGTTCAGTTTTTACACACCAGGGAAGAATAATAAAAAACAAATTAATTTCAGATGTGGGAAAAACGTTACAGTTTTGAAGACAGTGAAGTAATCAAACAAATACATAAGGAGATAAAAAAGGTTTTTAAGGATTTGATGAACAAACATCCACCACGTAAACCCATTGTGCACCTGAAGCTGCCTCCATGGAAAGTGGAAAGTAAAAAAATATTTATTTCTCTATGTTTCTTCCACCTCAGTGCCTGTAATTTGATTTTTGGTTAGTGTGACACATTGTGGTGAGATTCTCCAAGGCATTCCAGGACAGGTGTGTTCATGGCTCTCAGGTGGGATTTGCACATCATCAGGGACCACCTGATAGAGCCCAATCCCAGCAGTCACTGATCCCTCAGCTCTGGGCTGGCTTCAGAGAATAGGTCCAGACAGGAGGGTTAATATTTAAACCATTTATTGGCTTTTGTCAACTGTTCGTTTCTCTAGGACTTCAAAACTGGCATAAACCTGGTTTGTAGGTGACAGGAAAAAGCAGTGCCAAGAGACTTATATTTATTACTTATTAGAGATGGAATCTTGTTGCACTTTGTATCTGCTGAAGTAGCCATAAAACCCCAGTTTAATAACCATGTACCTGCATAATAAACACATCTATAAAATTCTCCTCTTGAAGCTGGCTACTTGTGGCATTTTTTGAAACCCTTAGACCTGCATTTCCCAAGGAGCTCAGGCTCCTGCCTCAGCATCACTTCTCACAAGCTGCAGTCCTGGTGCAGGCCCCCCGTCAATGAAATCTCATTAGCATCACTCTGCCAAATTAAATGGATTAAAGTTGGGAAGCAGCTGGAGTACAGAGCAGTCACATTGACTGTTGCCTTAGGTTAGATGGAAATTAGCTGGCTTCAGGCTCCCTGTTGCATTTGGCACTGGCCACAGTGGCCAGGCAGTGCAGGAGCTTTGCTTCTTGCTCACAGGGGAAATTCAGTGTCTGTGCTGGAGCTGCTCCATGGGGAGGGAACTCACCTGGTGATGGCTGTGCACAGCAAATGACAAAAAAAAGAGCAGGTGCCTTTTTACAGGGCTCTTTGAACGTCTTTTCAGCAGCAAGCAAAAAGTAACTACTAGACAGGTTTGTTCATCAGGGCTATTAAATGATTCACAATTCATGGATGCTCCTTTAGGCTCAGATTTTCATCCTGTGTACAGGAGCATTACTTCCTTGCTTGGCTAGAAATTTGTATCAAGTATTCTCATCAAAGCTTCATCTCTCCTGGCTAACTTAGCTGTTCCAGGTGACAAGTATTAAAACTTTCATGTTTGAAGGATTCCAAGGGCTGTATTACTTGGGACTAAATAAACATACTTTTCCATGAGAGCATGGATTTGGGAGGATAAACAGCAAACATTCTTTAGCCATGTCTGGACCATTTCAGACTGGGATCCAAAGCTGTGGGCCTAGGAATGGGAAGGGACTGGGGAAAGACAAAGGGAAATGGGCACTGATTCCATGAATCCATCTGAGAGAAAAACAGACAAAGAAAACAGAGCCTCTAGAATAAGACCAAAGGCTTGAAAGGATGTGCTCAGATGGCCTAAATTCTACATAAATCACTAAGTCCCTAAGCATAATGTCTTCTTATTGACTAGGGATATGTGAAGGCCTAAATACAGCCAATAAGAAAGTCATGAAGGCTTAGGTGGAATTTAGGCCACCTAAATATATACAAAAATCTTCATAAAGATTGCCTTAATCCCACATGGACACCCACCTCACCTTTTAGCTCTAGGCAACTGTGAGCCTTTGTCATAAATTGGAAAACAGTTTGTTGGGGATGCTGTAAGAGGTGAAACGTCAACCCTCAGTCTCAATGAAGCATTTTCTGGAACTGAGAAAGTTGCTGGTCTTAGGTCCTTATGCCCATCACTTCTCTAACAAGCTGCAAGACCAGAGACCTTTGAACGTGGGTGTCTCCAGCCTCTAGATTCACATCTTCTGCAACTGTGATTCACAATTAGGAATTCCCAGATAGGAAATTTGGATTTGCATGCAAATTTCTCTGAGTCTGATATCTGGGAGTGCTGGGTGTCTCCATCTCCATCCTTAACTTTCTTCTGGGAGCATTTTTTCTCCTGTTCTGCTTCATTCATACACGTACTTCTGTGATGCTGCTTGTACCTATTGAAAACCCCAATTTTCCAGTTGTCCTCCAGCAAATCACCCCTCCATTACTGACCATGGTCCCTCCCCTCCTCCAAATGGTCATTGTGGAAGCATAGGAAGTTGTAACTCAGGTGAAAGGAGACATCTTCTATATGGGAGGAGAAGGTAGAGAACTGGGGACGCTCTATTTTATCAAGATTTCTCTTCTGGGGCCTGCATTTTACCCAGCCCTTGGCTGAGATCTGCAGGAAGAGCCCAATCTCCAGCAAATAATTTCTCTCTGCAAACACAGGCATCATGGGCTGGCCCTCAGTAAGAAATCATCTGTAGGCCACTTTCCTGCATTCTTTTGTTGCATCAGGGGATAAGTAGAGAGAAAATACTCCTGATTAATACAAAGACATGCCTCTTCCCTTGGGGACATCTTCATGGCTTCCTATTGACTGGAACAAAGACAAAGAGTGTGAAATTCAATTCAAGAGTCCACACTGCAAAACAAGGGTAGGAAAGTTGTGCTAGGGGAGCATTAAGTGATAAATCTTACTTTCTTTTTTTTTTTCTTAGCATGGCGTTTTTTCCTTCAAACCATTCCTAATCCCTTGACTTTCTGTTCATGAATAGATTGAATTTTTCACTATGACATTGCCTAAAGACAATGAGCAATTTCACAACAAATGATTTATGTACTGGGATCTAGAGAGATTTTTGCTCATAAAAACACTCTAGCCATTTATCTTGATCTCCTGATACATCAGTGCCACGGCTGTGTGTCTCTAAATTAACTGTAGATTAAACAATTCAAACCAGTTGAAAAGTGTAAATGTGAGAGAAAAGCTCAACGAAAGTAGTTCAATCAATTTCCATGATTGGATTCTTATCAAGACAAAAATGTGAGTAGTTTCCATTGGCCATTTCAGGATAAACAAGCCAGGAGGTAAATAGACTCCAGGCATCTGTGAGCTATATCATGTGTGCAAGGGAATAGCTTTAAATAAAGCAAACAAGCTTGAGTTTCCACCGGGGTAGGCGGCTGTGATGCTGAGTAAAGTTACTTTGCAGAATGTTTTGGGGGCATTTTCTTTTTTTTCTTGACAATCGCTGGGAGGTAGAAAAAGAGAATGACTGCAGTAATTCAGCAGCACGAAACATAAAACAAGAAATCAGAAGAGAAATGAAAAGGGGGAGCTCTGCATAAAAGAGGAAGAACTCCACAGTGGACTACAAGTCCTTGGGAGAAGAGAGGGGGGGAAAAGGCTTATTTCTGCAGAGCTTCAAACAACTTTTCCTGGTATCCAGGGGCAATGTGAATATGCAGCTCAGCCCAATTTGTCTTTTCAGCTTGAGCCTTGTCCATGTTCAACTTTTTCCACCCCTTTGCATTCAGCATGCAGCAAACGCACACACACTCGTAGGTCCAGGCTTAATTCTGGTTACCCACATGAACTGACACTAATTCCATTAGTTTGGTTTTCCCCTGGCAACAGAAAATCAACACAAACTCCCCCTTGCCAGTCGCTGCTGCTTCTGTTAAGGCTTTGTCTAGACACAGGACCAGGCAAGGGAGGCTCAACACAATAAATGCATCTGAAACTCGCAGCCTTTCAGTTTTGTGAACTGTTTTTTCTCCTATTAAGCTCTGATGGAAGTGTCAAGAGAGACGTGGCCTCTTCTCGATTCAGATGCACAGAGTTGTGCCCTCAAGAGCAGGGGCTTGCAGAGGAAGCAGTGCAGTGACTAATTCCTCCTGGTGCACGAGGGCTGCAGCCTGATCTGCCTCAATCAAGTTCAGCTAATTTGGAAGTGATGAGTCGGATGAAGCAAGCTGCAAGGCAGTGTGAGCAGGTCCCAAACTTGGAATTGAGGTATGTAGCTAATAGAGGCATGTAATCCATGCTAATATGGTGTGGAGGTTGAAAGGGACTCTGACACAAGCACAGGGAAACAAAACTGGAAGACTGTGAGGAGAAAAAAAAGCTGCCTTTTATGCCATGTTTCTTACCTTCTTCCTCCTTTAAAGTTACTGGGGTTTTGCACACAATTTCTACATCAGGAGGTGAGTGAGCAGCAGAGAGCCAGAGCTGCTCTCTGTGCACGCTGTGTGAGCTGCTCAGTGGGAAAGGACAGCAGTGCCCTCCTCAGGAGAGCTCCACATGTGGACATGGGGTCACAAGGTCAGCCAGGCAACACCACAGCATCCCAAATTATCCTAACAGGAGGCATTCCAGGTGATGTTTGGGAAATTGGACTTTTTCTCACCCGCAGCACCATGGCTGAGGCTGTCTTTTGTCACATTCATATTTTCTGAAAAATCCCTTTGCCCTGGATTTTTCTCCTGGGAAGCTGAGAAGCCTCAGAGAAAAAGGAAAACAATAACTATCTCATTTTTGCTTCTCCTGTGTTTTGCTCCTTTGAAATGTGTTTAGACATTGTTTACTAACAAGTGATTGTTTCATTAAGTTTCTGCTGTGAGTTGTTTTGACTCAATGGCCAAACAGTGTTGGGACTCTGGAGAGAGAGTCACGAGTTTTGATTATTAACTTTTAACATTCTGTAGGCATCCTTTCTGTATTCTTTAGTATAGTATAGTTTAGTATTCTTTAATATAATATAGTATCATAAAATAACAAATTAGCCTTCTGAAAACATGAAGTCAGATTCATCATTCCTTCCTTCATTGGGCACCCCGCAAATACAATAGTCTTTGGTCCTGAATTCCATCCAGCCCATCTGCAAGTGGCTGTGGCATTCCTGAATGTTCAATGCCTTCTCCACAGGTAAATATATATCCCAGAGAAACATACTGATCTCTCCCCCTCCACACAGGCAAACCTTCCATCCCCACCAGCTCCAGAAGGAGTTTGGTGAGTAAAAGGTCCTGAGAAAGTTGAGACAGAAACAAGTATGGAGTTTGGTAAGTGCCAAAAGGAAGGTGACACTTAACTGGGAAGACACCAAGGAAATGGAATAGAGCAGACAGGGACTGCAGCATCAGCAGAGGGCTTTGCCTGCAGCAGGTGTGTGACCTGCAGCCAGAGCTGCACTGCCCACTGGAGATGGCTCAAACTGCTGGTGACACTGCTGGGTGGCATCAGGCCCACATTTCTGCAGGTGATCTAGAGGCTGTCCCCAATCCTCCTGCTCCCTATCACCATCTATGGACTTGTGCTGTCCATACAAATGATTTATCTCCAGTTGCACACCTGATGGAGCGCCTTTATTCACAGCTAAATGGAATATTTAAGCACGCTTAGGAAAGCTGTGTTCCAGCACTGGCTGCAGTGTGTGCCTGAGGCAGAGGAGCTGCAGGTAGGCAGGCAGTCACTGCTTGGGCTGAGCCTTTGTCACCCCATATTTGACATTTCAGAGAGCAGTGCTGCAGAGTTTGAGGACTGTCCAAATCCCATTCTATGTGCTTCCCAAGCTCCCATGGGGACTTCAGCACGTGGCACCACGAGGTGCACGCTCCTCACACACCTGTGGAGTGCACAGAAAACATTCAGAGCTGTCCCACCACATCCCCACGAGGCTCCTGGCTCTCCCCCACTGCCAGCAGTACCAGCAGCCCTGCAGTGTCCCTGCTCCAGCTCAGTCTCCATGGAAAACTGCAGCACCCTGACCTCAGCACAGGAGGCTTTCACTTCCATAGGGTTTTGCATTCTACTGAACAGCTTAATGATGCTTTTTGTGAGGCCAGAACAGGGAGCAGGAAAACCTTTAAGGCAGCAAAAACGACCCAGGGATTAAAGCAACAGTGATTTCTTCTTTCCTTTAGTCTATTTGGGGATGGGAAATGGACATTTCAAGAAGGAGCTCAGAGGGAATTACTCACTGCAGTCAGGGTGGCTGTGGCAAATCTGACATCTGAGACCAAAGCAGGTGAGACCACACAGTCTCCAGACAGGTGGCCACGAGTTCCTCCTGGCACTGGCAGAGGACAGGTTGACCCCTTTCCACCAGCCAGGACAAATTGCCCTCACTTCTTGCAGGGCTGAAGCAGTTGGAGAGGAGGGACATTCTGAAAGTATTTCAGTGCTTCAGTGCTTTGGCACTTTGCTTCAGTGCAAAACTTTGCACTTAACGCTGCAAGCAAGGCTGGNTGGGCTGATCACAGGGGTTTTATTCATATGCCAGGGCTGGAGAGGCTGTCACCAGCCTGGCTGAGTCAAATGGGCTCTGCCTGGGTGATGGCAGCAGCGTGGACAGACCCAGGCAGAAGGGCTCAATCATGCCATTGTTGATTTGGGTTGTTAATATGAGCCCAGGGAGCTGCTGACTCACAAGCAAAAAGCTAAGAATTGCAAAAGCAGGATCTATCTGCCCGAGTGCAAAGCTACTGAGGGAATTGAGAGGTTTCTGGGCAGACCAGAAGATAGAAAGTAACATCCCTGTCTAGCAGAAGGATTTTCTAGGCATTTAAGGTTTTCAAGTAGCATCAAACTAACAGCACGGCAGAAAGAACAGCAGTAACAAAGAGGAGTTTATTTAAGCATCAGCAAAATACACAGTGCTGAAGCTCTGGAAATGTTTCCCTTAAGTTCCTTTTCCTGTAATCTTCAAAACATTATTGCAATTGTCACATTTATTTAAGAAAACACCAGGTTCTGTTTACACTTTAAAATATGCAGGTTTTTTCTTTTTAAAAAAAAAAGTTGTATGCCCCAGGAGTCTGAGTAACAAATGGAAATAACATGAACCTTGCCCATTAGCAAGAGGCTTTTACTGCAAACACCAGCAGCACACTACAGAAGCTTTGAGTTATTCTGTGCTCAGGGTATGTTGAGGAGGAGGAAGGCAGAGATTGTTTGCAGGACTGGGGTTTAGCTCAGGGCAGAGTGAGCTCAGGTGAAACTGAGCCAGGCTGATGGATAAGAGCTGATAGCAGCACAAACCCCACTCAGAGGCTGCGCTGGATGCTGCCTTATGATGACTTGATTTAATAGGACGCTTTACGGTTTTCCTAAGAGAACCCTGGAGCCCAGTCCAGAAGGAAAAAAATAAAATTAAACAAGGGAAAACCTAGTTTTATCTATTTTCCCCGTTGTGCCAGTAAATACAATCCAAGCCAGCACCATAAGAGGATCTGGCTGGAAACTGCACAGTGCTCCTCCAAGAAGTACCCACAGATCCTGCAGTGCCTCAACTGCCATCCTGCCTGTGGTTCAGGATGTTTATCACCTGTGGGGCAGTTCTGGGACAGGCAGGATGGCTGTGGCAGACCATGGGGCTGAAAGGAGGGCTCCTGTATCCTATTCACCCCCTGTCATTCTCAGAGCTTGTATAAAACCATTAGCAGCCCAGGGCAAAGGTTAGCATTGTATTTAACAGAATTTTTGGGGTTGCATCCTGCTGGTGCATTTTTCAGGGATTAGCACAGCATCTCTCTTTGGCAGGGGGCTGATCTGGAGGTTTCAGACACCTACATCTGTCCCTGCCCCCTCACCAGGCCTGGATGCTTCCCCCAGCCCAGAGGGGTCCTGGCAGCACAAGATGCTCCCACATTCCAGGGGATGCCTGGGCCTGGCTGGGATCTCTGGCAGGAATGTTGGGGATGACATGGGTTCTGTCTCCCCTCACCTTTCCAGATCCTGTGGCAGTGAATATTCATGTGGTTGATGCTGGGCTTCACTGAGCAGCCATGCCAGGGAAGCAGGAGTGGACTTCAAGGCACCTCCAGGCTGGATGCATCTCCTCTCCCCAGGAATTCATTTATGGAATAAGCAGAGATCTTTTTCCACTAAGTGAATATATAATGGTGCAGTCCATACATTTATACATAATCCCCTGCAAACAAGGCCCTATTTAGGACAAGATCAGACTATGCATCTCCCAGCAGGGGTTGCATTAGCAATTCATTTCATAGCATAAAAGGAGTGTATGGAGACAATCATCCATAGCCTGAATAAAACACTGGAGGAGAAGCCAGGAACCAAGAGAGGAAAAGGATGATTTCTTTGAAAGTAAAGTAAAAATAAAAATATAAATTAAAAAAAGGAAAGAAAATCCAAGGGAAAAAAAAGAGAGAGAAAATACAACTAATGGAAAAGCAATCCAAGAGATAGGAAATCCAATCTGTTTATTATTCTGGATTGATGAAAGGAGAGG
Organism: Hypocryptadius cinnamomeus; assembly: GCA_013400635.1. Taxonomy (NCBI): domain Eukaryota; kingdom Metazoa; phylum Chordata; class Aves; order Passeriformes; family Zosteropidae; genus Hypocryptadius; species Hypocryptadius cinnamomeus. Next base: position 127,571 of record VYZP01056763.1, on the reverse strand, counting down.
CAAGTTCAATGGAAACAGGACTAGTGAACTCAAAGGATGTATGGAAAGAGCTTGGGAGGGGAAAGAGAAGATGTTAACAAAGACACATACAAATGCACGTGTTTATGTGTGTGCACAGCCTAGAAGTGACCAGAAAGAATCTGAGGTAAAATAAAAGGATTTAGAAATCCTGCCTGTTAAAAAATGTATTCTGCCTCCAGGATACACAGAATGGAAAATAATAAATTAGGGAAAGTAGAAATGGGAAGGTGGCATTAGGGCAAGAAGGAGGGAGAGAAAAGGGAGAGGCAAAGGATAGGAAAGGTAAAGTGAAGACTTGTTTACTCTCTCTAATAGCCCAGACCATTCCAAGGTGCACGTGGAATCAGACAGCCATCAAAAGCTTTCTGAGACAGAATAAAGCACATGCCTGCTAGCATCATTTGTCTTTTCCTCTATTTAATGGCCTTGTTTACATGAGAGCCAACGATTTCAGATGAAACAACTCCTGTGTGCTTAAATTTGTGGCTGCCTGACAGAAGAGAGAACAAAGCTCCCGAGGAGTGGAGTGCTCCATAATCTCGTACCAGAAACCTCTTTGAAACCAAAAGAAAACACAAAAGCAGACCAAAGGCAGCGATAATCTGCCCAAAACTCCCTTTATGATGTTCCTCTGTCCTCCAAAAGAATCAGTCCTGAACACCCAAAACACCACACCAGCCCTCCTCAAAGAGATTTAAGTGCTGGTTGAGGCGTTGGAGCCACTTGATGCTGCCCTGCTCTGTGCTCAGAGAAGCTCCAGTGCTTGGCAATGTTGACATAAACCTTCCTCCTGTTCAAAACCACTGCAAAAGGATTGAGAGCAAATCATTCACCACCCTAAGCCACTTGTTCTTCACAATGCACTTCTTCAAAATAGCTGGTAGAACCCCTTAGCAAATGGTGCTCACAACTTCCCTTTTCTCTGTGTTGTTTGGGTTTCACCTCCTCATGAAGCATGTCGTAGGCAGAAACTTTCCCCTCTTCTCCTCCCTCAAGCAGCAGGCACTTTAAATATGCATAATTAAACATTAAGAGACTGAAACCAAATGTCTCAATCTTATATTGAAAGCACCTGTGTCAGTGTGATGCTGCATGCAAAGGGGAACCTCTGCCTTCCAGAGTCCCTCCAACAGTGCCCACAGCCCTCTTCCCCAGGACACAGCAGATGCCTGCTTCATGGCACAATTCCTCCACAGAGCAATCTCCAGCCTAAAGGCTGTTCTTCACAGAATTCACAGAATCACTGGGTTGAAAGAGACCTTCAAGATCATCAAGTCCAACCCAGCCCCAACACCTCAACTAAACCCTGGCACCCAGTGCCACATCCAGGCTTTGTTAAACACACCCAGGGATGGTGACTCCACCACCTCCCTGGGCAGCCATTCCAGAACTTTATCACTCTTTCAGTGAAAAACTTGTTTCCTATTATCCAACCTAAATATCCCTTGGTGCAGCTTGAGACTGTGTCCTCTGGTTCTGTCAGTGCTGCCTGGAGAAAGAGCCCAACCTCACCTGAGCACAGGCACCTTTCAGGAGCTGTGCAGAGTGATGAGGGCACCCCTGAGTCTCCTTTTCTCCAGGCTAAGCACCCCCAGCTCCCTCAGTCGTTCCTCACAGGACTTGTGTTCCCAGCCCCTCACCAACCTTCTTGTTCCCTCCAGTGCCAACCTGGGTGACTGTGGCCCAAGATTTGCTCCAAACACGCCACATAGAGCTGCCCCCTCCCTGCCCAGCTGTGCTTCTGGTTGTTCACACCAACAAGTCTTCTGAGAAAGCTACTAATTAAAGGCATGAGATGGTTAAACTTCTGCTAATCGAGACAAATGAACCAAGTCTCGAGTGTGTGATAGTGGAGCAGAATCACTCCTTCCTCCACACCAGCCAGCCTTCAATTACAAAGCTCTGATATTATGGTGAAATATTTCCCCCAAAGCCCCATTTGGCAGCCCCTGGTTATGGTTCTCCTGATCCATGGTGTTTATTTAGCACTAGGGGAGGGATTTGCCAGCAGAACATGGAGTGGCCAAATGTTAACGAGCCCATTAAGGATGGGAGATGTAATCGGACCAGACACTTGCTGATTGGCAGCAGGACAGACCAAAAATTCTGGGAAAAATGTGTCACTTTGCCCAGCTGCAGTGACACATAGATTCAGGAGAAGAGCTCCAAGGCAAAGGACACAGTCCAGACCGGGAGCCTTTCCCAGAAAATTACTGAGAGTCAAACAAGGGAACCACTGCCTCTTTTTAGAAACCTAAAAACAGAGAGAAAATACAGAGTTGGAGATTTGAACAGAAGGAGGACTGGGCCCTGTTTTCACCCTCTGCAGAAATCAAAGGACTTTGCAAAATGCAGATAGCATGAACCAAAGCAGAAACTGAGCAACTGAGTTGGAAGCAAACTGTCCTGACCTCTATTACACTTCAGAGTTGTTGATTTAACTGCTGTGTTTTCAAACATCTAATTTGCACCCTCAGGTCACCAATATAAAGCTGCCAGAGGGAGGCAATTGGAAATAAAAGACTATTCTTGGCTGGAGCAGGGAGAGAGAGTTAGAAAAGTAGCAAGACTTGCTGTAAACTTAAAATCTGATGGTGTGAGTGACCCGTGCTGCTGCTGAATCAATGCTTGCTTGGGGTTTTCGTTGCAGATAACCTACAGATCATTTTTTTACGATTCTAGTGTTTAGGAAGAAAGCAGGGAAGTGTGTCTGTGTAGCCAAAACCCAACTCTGACCCTCTCCCAGAGTGAGGTGGCTCCTCTGCCTGCCCAGGACCAGAACCAGCATTATCTCCTTGCAGCACCCATCCAGCCCAGCCTAACACCCCAGTGTTGAGACATGCCCTGCCTGCCAGGGTCCCCAGAGCCCTTGGGGGCAGTGGAATCCCCAGACACCACGGGCAGAGCAATCTGCTGGGTTTTGCCACTTGGCCAAGGCTCTGTGTGGGCACCATTTCCAGCACAGCTGTTGTTTCAGCTGCTTGTCCCATCTCTGATGCTGTGCTTCACCCTGCTGGGAGTTTGCCAGAAAACAGATCTGATCTTCACTGCCTGTGCTGCCACAAGGCACTCTGAGCTGGAGGCTGTTGCACAACCCCAGGCATGGCTCAGGCTCTGGCAGTGCTGAGCAGCCCCTTGGTTTGTTGTCAGTTCTTTGAGCTGGGAGATCAATCAAGCAGCCACGACTTCTGCCAGGCACCAGATCCTCTGCTCTGCCTGGTTTAACCCTCCGGCCTGTGAGTTCACCTGTGGTTTGACTCACAAATGAGGGCACTGTCAGGACACAAACCCTTGTCCAGATGAAAGACAAATGGCTAATTAGCTGATAGGGGAGGGAAAGAATGATCTATCAAACTGCTCTCCCAGTTTTGGGCAGCACACTGACGGCCTGAGTTTGAACCAGCTTGAAAAAGGGCCATTGTTTTGGAGGCAATTGAATGGAGGCAAAACCCCTGAGAAGATCTGAGGGAAGGAGTCTTTAAGAAGGCAAATGCTGGGTGAGCCATCTCTGTGCTGTGCAAGCTGGACAAGTCTTTGGCTACCCTGCCACGGAAGGGTTTTGAGGGTCTTCTGAATGGCAGCATTACTTTAGGACAGGATCACACAGCTCTCCTGGCTCTTCAGTCCCATCCTATGGCGGCATCACAGCGCAGCAGGATCCCAGAGACTTCCAACTGCACATCCAAGCCACAGCCTAAAAGAACAGTTTGTGCCACTAACAAAAACAACTCTTTGATCTCCTTGACATCGATGCAGCAAACATCCCACTCCGGTGCATTCTTGCATAAAAGAGAAGCTTCTTGCTGCTCAATCACACTGCTTTTAATAGCTTTTTGAATGCAAACATCCTCAGCTTTTATTTCAGTTTAATCTGCCAATTTTTCTAAGTCTTTATCACACTTTATCAAACAGTGTATCAGTGTGAGATATCCAACCCCCTCCCCTCAGGCACCTCTGAAATTGAAATCCCAGGAAGACAGCAGCTTCTTTCATATTTTAATTATTTTAACATTTTCCTTTAGTAGCCTCAGCATTATTATGACTTGTTTTTCTCTCAGGAACAGGGCTGTGATCCCACACTGGGTGGGAAATTTGTTTGTCTAGAGGAAAATAGCAGAATGCCTCTAATGCATTAGATATGGATTAGAGAAATTGTGTTTGGGAAATACATAATCTCTTGGTAAAAGGGGAAAAATAAAAAGCCTATTTCGTTTTGGCTCTAATTTGTTTTTCCCCAATTATAATTTTTAATGAAAAAGTGTGTTTTAACCACACGGGTGCTGCCTAATGTGCCAAGTGTTAGGTATAAATTGCACCTCCACTAATGTCTCTTCATTCTTCAAAATTGAGGGCTTTGATTCAGGAAAACATTTAACCACATGCTTAAATCCATCCTTCCTGAGAAGACACTCATGCGTAGAATTAACTTTAGGTGTCCTGGGACTTGTTCATGTACTTAAAGTTTGAGACACTGAAATATTTCTCAATTTTCAGACTGTCTCATGGTTTACCACCACGTGATCTGGTACATCAGGCACTAAAATTGACACTGAAACTCACAGCATCTTTGCCAGGTGTCAACTTGGCTCTAATATAGAACCACTGAGTGGTTTTGGCTGGAAGGACCTTAAAGTTTATCTCATTTCACCCCCTGCCATGGCAGGGACACCTCCCACTGTCCCAGGCTGCTCCAAGCCCCAATGTCCAGCCTGGCCTTGGGCACTTCCAGGGATCCAGGGGCAGCCCCAGCTGCTCTGGGCACCCTGTGCCAGGGCCTCCCCACCCTCACAGGGAAGAATTTCCTCCCAATATCCAATCCAACACTCTCTGTGTCACTTCAAAGAAATAACCCATGAGCAGAACACGATGCAGAGGGAGCAACCACTGCAGCCCAAGCACAGCACCTCTCACTTGCCTCCCCAGCTGCTGCGCTGGTTTGGAAGGTCTCAATTTCAACATTTCCCCAGGTCTGCTTTTAAATTCCCTTTCTCCAGTTTTGCAGTAAATTGTTCCATCTCACAGAGCTTTTCCAGTAACCAGGCATTGCTGGCACAGAGGGGCTGGGCCCATTACTGTTGTATTTGCTCTTCACCCCAGCTCCTCCTCCTCATCCAATAAATCCATTTGAGGGCAAGAGTTTTGATAGACACTTTAATAGAGCTCTCTTGAGCCTGACCATGTTTAATGATTTGGGGGATCTGGCTCTCTGCCCATTCCTGCAGCTCATTAGTTCTTTTTTTTCCTTTGCTATGAGCTGCATCTCCTCCTTCTTCTTCCTCTCCCTGCTCCCACATGGGGAAGGTCCTGGAGAGCTGAGCCCAGCTCTCAGCCCTGCCCATGCATCAAGATCTGCTCTCCAAGGACACAGAGACTCCCAACATCCTGACAAACCCCCTCAGGCCCTGTGGATGACAGGGACACCAGCACAATTGCCCCTCCTGTGTGTGCTGTTCATTTTACACAGTGCTGATTGTCTTGGTGTGGTGATGGAGAGGGGGAAGGGAAAGAGAGCTCTTCTTTCCTGACAGGAAACCAGTGCTGAGCTCTGCACTTCTGATATTGCTGGCTCAGCCAGAGTTTTCCAGCTGTGGTGTTTGGGGAACAAGCTGTTGGATTGTTTCCCTGCTGATGAGCCCCTCTAACAGTAGCTTTTTCTTCATCATTAGGAAAACCAACTAAAATTTTCAGTTTAAATGATAGCATATCTCTCTTTCTACTTTGTCCTACTGGGAGAGTGATGGTGAAGGAAACAAATGACCTGGGCTCAGGATGCTGTACAGGGACTTGAAGGAAATAAAATTTGATTTGGAAAGGATAAAATGTTTTGACTTCCATGATGGAACAAGCAATTGTCCATGGATTTGCTGTGCTCCAGAAATGGGACTTCATGCTAAAAAGAGATTTTATGGAGCTCAAGCTATTATCTGGTGATGGAGAGCTCCCAAGACAGCCCTCATTCTCCATCTGGCTTCCTAGCAGATCTGCTCTGATAGTGCCATATATTCTGGTCATAAGTATTGAGATCCAGCCACCAGCAGCCAGTAGAAGTTCACATATAACCAAGCAGCACCTTCCAAAGGTCTCTGCCTCACTGTAGTGACCAATGCACAGACTCAGACCAGCAGGATACTGAGATGTTTACTGAGAGAAACGAGCTGCTTTTATACACTTCTGCAAGACACATTATGTTCTTTCATGGCATTTTTCAGTCAGAAACCTCTTCCAAGGAGGAACTACAAGTTGCTCCTTCTGTCCTTGGTGCTTGTTTCAGGTGCTGTTGTGGTTTTCTAGAGGGCAGGAGAGTGAGGACATTCCTATTCTGCAGGTGTACCAGTCCCACCTGAGTGGTTACTGTGAGGCAGAAGGATGTGAAAAGGTTCTATGACCAACTGGGATCTGCTTTTTGGTTGTTTGGGCTGCAAATACACAGCTGTGAAAACTGCTTTTACTGGCCTCTTTTACATGTAGGTGTGATCCTGAAGCTGTAGTCTACATTCCTGAGCACAAGGAGTTTAAATGTTGTTAAATATTTTCATTTTGTTCCCTTTTTAGACACCAAGGCCATGCTGGCACTACATATAAGCACTCCAGAGACTAAAGAAATCCTAGGCAGCACCAACACAAGCCTTCAGTGAGGTTTCCTACCAAAGCATCCTGTGAAATTTAGGAAGCAATCCATCACTGCATTATATACACAGCATTTTTGTTTTCATTTCCACAGTGCCTCTATAGAGCTGTCACCCAGGTGAAGCATGCTGGATCCACAGTGTTCAGCAGTGCCACAGTGATCCCTGCTGCAGGACTTACAGGGTAGTTCCTCTAATTGGAAGCAGCAAAACCTCTGTTCCTGTACTGGAGTTTATTTCACCACTTACAGCTGTGGGCTGTGCTGGGAAACAAAAGCCTGGATGTCAAAATACAGTGAGAAAGGAAATGCAGTTTTTCCAAGTAGAAGCCTGGCAGCCCAAGCACCACCTGAGATGATCAAGGGTGGATTTGTGAGTCTCATTTTATGTCTGTGCCATTTTCAGGTGTGCAGTACATTTCCCCCCAGCAGATGATCAGCTTCAGGGTGCATGTCTCCCTGCATTCATCATGCCAGGGCTCCCCTCTTCCTCTCTTCCCTATTCCATAGGTAATTGCCACATGTGCACCTTCTGCCATTTTCCTTGTCCAATTGCATTTCTTGTTCTAATTAAAGAGCAGGGTTTATTGTTAGTGGTGGCCTTGCACATGCAGATCCTTTCACTGTGGTTTGCCACAGGATGAGAGCTGTCCTTCCCAGCAGCTTTCCCAAAAAGGATGAGCATTTCAGGTGAGGAATCACCCAGCTCCTTGTACAAGGAATCACCTTGTTCCTTGTGGTGAAAACAGACCATGAGATTCACTGTGCCCTCACAGACCTGCAGCTCCACTGGGGGAGAGCTGGAGCTGTGACTGCACCACCTGAACCCAGACCTGGTGCAAACAAACAGAAGCTGTGACAACCCTAAAAGATATCAAAGCCTTCACCTCTTCCAGCAGAAGAAATTTATAAACTCACAGTCCAACACTTCTGCTTTGTGTATTTACAGCAGAGGTTTCTCCCAAGGCTTTCAAAGCAATGTCACCCTTTTGCCCTCTAGGAAAAAGCCACTCTCAGACATTATATTCTAATAGAGAGAATTTCATTCAGGATCTAGATCTGGACTTCCATTTGCACATCTCAGTTGATCTGGTTTTGTGTTATTGGCCCAGCTACAGTGCAAACCCTAAGTGTGCTGTACCCACAGGGGCAGGAGCTCTCTGCTTACACAGTCAGCTTTCCAGAGGAATTCCCACTGCTAAATCAGCCCTAAAGGCAGTTTTAAACATTCAGGCCTCCCTGAATTCAGGGCTGTCGCATGCAATAGCATCTTGGGGCTGCAAGGACAAGCTCCAGGCTGGGTCAGATTCTGCCAGATTTCCCACAAATCTGGAGGAATCCTGCTGATTCTATTGAGTCTCAAATCTGCTCTACACCAAGGTTTGCAGCAGAACTTGGTCCATTCTAGCATCTGTGGGCTAAATCCACTTTTTCTTTTCTTCAGAGTCACATCATTCTTTTGGGGATCAACAATGAGGGCTGGATTTGCTCCAAAGCACCTGTGGTATTTTGATATCTTTAAATATTGGGAACTCCTCATATTTAAATATACAACTTATGGACAGGGGCAAAGTTTAACTCGCTCTAATCAACGATGAAATGAACACCAAGCTCACCATTGCACTTTGAAAAAGGGTCTTTTTTATGCTGATCATTAACTGCAGCAGGGATATTCCTTCCCAGAGATCTGTTATTAATGACTGCTGAACTTACTGATTTCAATTAACTGCGTTACATTTATATTGAAATACAGTTGGTGCTGCTCCAGGGAAATATAAATACTGAAATGAGAGCTGGTGCCTCCTCAGTTAAAGAACTGCAAGAACAAACAATTTGGACAGCTACCACTGTAGTTCTCTACAGAATGGATGCTGTACCCTCTTTCTCTCTCTTTTTTTTCCCGTTCCCTTTTCGTCTCTTTCTTGCTGGTAGGAGAATCCCCCTCCCTGCAGCCATCTGACTCTGCTCCCTGGAATGACGATGCCCCCGGGGACTCCTCACCCTCACAGCCTCTTGGCTCCAGGCCCTTTGGCTCCTGAGGCATTGGTGTCATCGTTTTCTGCCTCTGTGGCCTTTTTCTCATTCCAGCCACGTCTGCTGAGGGACATCCAGTGCTAAGCCACCAAAATGGGATTGCACAAACCCTGCACGTTAATTAGTTCAGTGCATCTCTCTGCTTGGGAAAGAAGGAGGGAACTGTTGCTAATAGCACACGTTTTGAAGGAGGTTACGCAGAGCTGTGGGGTTCAAAGAGAAGGAAATGAGGGGGAATGGCCCAGCTCCAGCCTTTTTAAAACTAATTCCAGGCTTCAGAGCCTGCAGAGATTATTAGTGAGGGATTTCCCGCCCTCCATCTCTTCCCTTTTCCTGCTCAGAGCCTTGCACTGCCCTTTGAGATCCATGCCACACTTCCCCCTCTCCTCTCATCCCTCAGTCTCTAGTGTTCAGTAAAACACAAGTTTGCTTCCTAGAAAAAGCCAGTGCTGTGGACTGGCCCTGCAGCAGCCTCCCAGAAGTGCACAAGGACACAACTGTGCCACTCCTGCCACCCCAGGACTGACCTTCATTCCTGACAGCTGCCCTGGCACCACACCCTGAGCTGTGGCTCACAGGTAACACCTGAGGGGCTGGACAAGGGTTTGGAGCCATCCAGGTGTGGGGCTGCCTCTGTGCCACCCAGCAGGACCCTCAGCAGCACGCTCAGGCTGCCCAGGACACACGTGTGCACCTGCATCGGGCCCAGGCTGGAAGGAAATGAAGCTGCCATCCTTCCTCTCCCAGCTGGATATTAAGGTGTGACACACACTGAAGGCTACACCCACCTTGTGCCCACAAGGGAGAAATCACTCACATCTGCCTCAAGTGACCTCCACCAGCTCCACGTAACTCCTTGGGCACCTCTGAGCTGTGAGGGAATGACTGTAGAACCCAAGGCCATGAATCAAAATACTGCAACTCCTCCTTAAAATGCCTGTGTGAAAGGGGCTGTGGGTCTCAGGGAGGTGATCTTCTGTAAATCATGGAGTCACTTAGGTCAGAAAAGACCTCTAAGAACATTGATTCCAACTATTAAAGCATGAGAATCAACAATGACACTGGGCAGATTTGCACATGCTGAAATTCAAAGTTCTGTGACCATTATAGGCTGGCATCCTTAAAATAATAGCATTAAAGTGATCCCTCCATAAATACTTCCCATTACCTTCAGATGATGAAGAGGAGCAGCTCTAGGTGTATTTTACACCTTTAGCCTCGGCCAGGTGTTGTGTCTGTGGAAGATCAGGTGGGAAAAGCCAGGGGAGAGACTGCTGAACCTCCAGCCCTTGCTGGAGCCGTGTCCATCAATCACAGGGTACATTAAAACCTGATTTGATCCCAGCTTGTGGCACACTCTCTAACACAGGGACTACAAAGCATAAAATAGAAACCAGGAGCAGAGGCCTCTGGGTTTTGTTGGAACATTATTGCTTGGTCTTGTTTCCAGTGACTGCATCTGTGTAACAACATCACTTCCATACCATGTAATTAGAGCCTTAATTTATTAAACAGTGACTGTATTAAGCAGCAAGTGGGAGATACACTTATCTCTGACAGGGGAAATATGTTATGGGCGAGCCTGTACTTTTCTGACTCTGCCTGAGTTGCTTCCTAACAGGCAGAGCCCTCAAGAGGAAACTCTTTTCTTGGTGCAGGTTTTGGACCAGCTCCCAGGAGATCTGGAGTCTTCTTGTGCTGCCTTAGCAAGGTTTGCTGCATGGCTTTGATCAAGTTTCTCTGTCTTGCTGCCCCTCATTCCATGTGTGAGATGAAAACAATAATCTGGCCTTTCTCCCACATGTTACTTGGCTTCTTCCACTTTTCTTGTCAACTTCTCCAGGAAGAAGCTGTGCATCTTGTTCTGCTTCTGCCAGGCTCTGAGCACACCATGTCCCCACATCTCTCTCTGCTCCCCAATGATAAATGTCTTCCTTTTCAGCAAGGTCAGAGCAGCCAGTTTCAAAGACTGCCAGGAAAAGGCAGAGTATTCCAAAGGTTTGCATCTTCCAAGGTGATAGTCAGGGAAACAAAGCAAATGCCATCATTCCAGACCCTCAGGAAGAAATTGCCTCAGTGTGAAATTCAGCCAACAACAAAAACCTCTCTGTGACAAAGCTGAAAATTATGATAGCCTGCTTACTTGCCCATGGGAAAACACACAAGACTTGGGTCTTCCAGGCTTCTAAGCCTGAGGCTAAAGAAAATGCTATCTCCTTGTTGAAGTGCTGACAGCACTGCAGGGTGTGGAGCAGAGTGTGCTGCAGGGAGTCCCAGGAAGCCCTACAGAGCAGTCTGGGGCTTTGGCCATTTAATGTTTGTCTGCTGAGCAGATCCCAGGAGGATGCTCAGCACCCAGCGGAGCCAATGTGGCCAGAGGGAAAGGTTTGTCTTGGGTGCACGAAAAACCAAAGCTCCCTTTGATCCCAGGTGCTGGAGGAAATTCAGAGCATAAATCATTCTCATCCATTCTTCCTATATCATGTTAGCTGACCTACATGGTCACAGCTGACCATGCTGGGTAAATAATCTAATGTAATTACAGGGTAAAGAAATGGCAAATTCTCTTCTAAAGCTGAGTAGAGCTTGCATCTATTATTTATTAGAGGCAACCAGCAGAAGAGAGCAGGTTATGTGGTAATTACTTTTTGACCTCCTGGAGGTAATTGCATAATCATTTGCAGAGAGTTGCTATTACAGTTGGGTGAATCCTGCAAGCGGTTTTATGTGAACAGTCATTTGAATTTTTAAACCAATTTCCACCTAACTATGGAATTCTGATAAGGTCATCCACTACTCTGGTACCTGAATACCTTTTTCCCTGCCTTTTTCGGGGGGCTTTGTGTTCTTCAGGAACTAAAGTAATGAGCTGAGGGGCAGCAATGCTCACACCTATCTGACCAGTCCCCCAGAGAAGCTTAGCCCAGTCTTTCAGTGGTTAAATGGGTCCAGCAGCTCAGAAGCTGGAGAGCCAAAACCTGGAAACAGGCACTAAGAAGACATTTCATAGAAGCTTTCCTAGGTTTGCACAGGTTTAGCTTCACCCTGAAATAGGGAATTGTCACAAGTGATTCACAGGCTCCTGGACCTTCCTCTCTCTCCATCAGGCAGAAGAAGACAAAAAGACTAACTTAGAGCAGGCAGCCAGGGTCAGAAAGGATGAATCTCACTTTGATTTCTCATGTAGTCTTCTTCACCTCTCCTCCAATTTTCTGTGAATTCTGGAGCCAAGACCTAGAAACTCCAATATTGGCCGTTCTCTTCAATTCTTGACACTTTGAAATAAATTTACTTATGACTGAGCTGTTACAGTTGGGGTCCCATCTGGAGGGGCAATATTCCAAGGATCAAGGAGAGCATTGCACAGTCTCTGTGGCACACAGAGTGTGTTTTCCTAACACCCCTCTCAGTCTGTGACTCCCTTCATCTTTCCCTTAGAAGCCATGGGGCTCCTGAGGAGAGATCAGAAACCCTCCAGAGAAGTTTAAGCCTACATGAACTTTCTCTGTATTGCTCACCCTGCAATAGTTGAGACCATGCTGTTTTAAAATTTATAGTGTAATTGATTTATTTATATATCATTCAGCCCTTATTATTTATTAATTCTTCTGTCAAGGTTAATTTGAAATACTTCTAAATAAGGCTCCCTGACAACACCTTTGTTTATGAGATTGACAGCATGCCAGAGCACGCTTCTCCATCACTTGCAGAGGAAATCTGCACAGGCTCAGGTCCCAAGAAAGGTGATCCCACTTCCTTCCTGAAAAAAAGATGCAATGCAAATCACCCACAGTCCTGCAGTTGTTTGTCATTAATATTTCAGGATCCAACTTTTGTTATCTGGACAGGATTCAGATTAAAATGTCATATGTGAGGAGGAGTGCAGTGCACAACTTGCTGCCATAACTTTGAAGCCAGCCAAGCAAAGCACCAGGCTGGAATTCATCTCCTACGTGTCTGAAATTGGGAAGGAACAGTGAACCAGGATTTCTCAAATCATCTGAATTGCAGCAATTACACTTTATTCTGTTGGGTTTGAATATAGACAGAGAAACAAATATTCCTCATTGAGAGGAGTCATCAAGAAGCAGGATATCTAGAAATAAAGGTAAAAACCGTGGGTCAGAACCATTAGGAATAAAAAGAACGCAAATTCTCCTAGTGTATTCTGCAGGTCTGGGAGATTGGTAGGGAATATGTCTTACTACCTGTCCTTAATGTTACCTTTGTTCTTGTCTGGTTAACCTGTGAGCTCCAGACAGCAAAGCCCAGATATCTTTTAATGTCTGGAGGCAGCTGGTGGTGCCACAAGGTGGGTGAGAAGCACAGACTGCACAGGCTCGGCACACACACAGGGATGAACAGAGCGCCTTGGCTGCATTTAAACCACATCCTCTGCCTGTGTTTCCCTCTGAACTGGTAATATTTCAGGTTTCTCTTCCATGACAACAGTTCTGCAGCTGGAGGGCTGCAGCCGGGCTCCACAAATCCCCGCCGGAGTGGCGCAGCCGGGAACTCGCCTCTTGCTTCCCTGGCTCTCACAGGAGAGACACATTTGTCTGCTGCCTTCTCCTGTGCAGCTTGGATGCTCCCCTTAATGTGTTTTTTTTTGTTTGTTTTTCCCCTTACTGAAGGGTGAATTAGCACAAACCTTTCTAGGAGTTTTGACTGGGTTTAATGAACAATTAATGAGAGGGAGTAGAAGCAGCACAAACCAGACTGTGCTGTGCACAGGGGTGGAGCTGGGGTTGCAGGATATCCCAGTGCACCCAGGCTCTGGTTACTGATTTCTTCTTCTCTGTGCAGCAAAAGTGCCCAGAAAAGTAATTATTTTGATTTCTAATTCAATCTTCCGCTATTTAAATTCTGTTCATTAGAATGGGATTGTGTGAAAGGTACCATGGCCCTCTATGGCATTAGCTGTCGAAATGGATTCAAAGGGGACATAAATGCAGGATTACACCAAGTAGCTGTAAATTTCTATAATTTAGGATGAGCCCATGTGATCAGTGGGAGCTGGGTGAGATGAGGACAGCCAAGGGAGGGGGACAGCACCAGGCAGCAATGTGGGAGATGGGAGGGGAGAAAGGTGATGTCACAGACTGAGTTTAGGAACAAACCTGCCCTAGAAGAAGAGAGGCTCTCACCCAAAACAGAACAGTGAATACCCCCCCACCATGAGGCTGTGGCACCCAGAGGGTTTATCCTGATCCAAAACAAGTCCTTTCCCTTCTCAGTATTTTTCTTCAGCCTGCCATGTTGTGTCCTCTCTGCTCAAGGTTTTCAAAGTGTGGGAAGGGGATTGGGAACTGCACTCTGTGGGATGTCTGGTCCTTTGAAATTTTAGGCCTAAAACTTCAAGGTTTTCGAAGCAGGAAAAAAGATTGCTCACTTTATGTTTGGGGAGCACCAGGCATCACCAGACCCTGGTATCAGAGGTTGGAGGGTTTAGATAACACAAATAAAAATTTTGAAAACAAACAAAAAAAAACCCAAAAAACCAAAAACAACCCACCAAAAAACTTNACAACAACAACAACAACAACAATAACAACAACGACAACAAATTTAAAAAAAACAAGGCAGAAAACATAGCACAAGTGCATTTTGAAGTTTAAGCATTTTTAAATAAAATTTTATTAATGCCTAAAATGATGTCCTTTCCCCATATTATATTAGGAAATTTCACAAAGCATGAGAGTGGCTAGTCACACGAGGTGCTTTGCAAGTTATTCACCTCGTACAAATAAGGGCTGAAATATCACAGCATGCCATTCATGAGTGATGTGCATGAGCATTATCCCACTACCCCATGCACACCTCTGCAGAACAGGAGCTCTGATAACCTTGTGTTTCCTGTACTGCTGTCCCTCGCCCCTCACTGGCCCCCATTCTTCCATATAAAACCCTGTTAGATAAGAAGAAGAGATGATTATTAAGATGGGAGCAGAAGAGCATCCACCCAAGGAATACCAATGAAGCCATATCTTGGTGTGTGCATAAACTGAGCCCTTTCCCAATAAACCATCAGATACAGGCAAAAGAGTGACAAACAGTAAGTGATTCCTGTCATCAGCAGAACTCAGGAGGGAGCCTCTGGTAATTGACATTTTCTCCCTGCAAAAGGAGATTTAAAGATTTGGTGAGTGTGGAGCAGTGCATTGGGGGCAGCAGTGACCTGGGCTGGCAGCACAGGGACACAGGAGAGCAGAAATGGCCACTCAGGGAGGGGAGACCTTGCCCAGGGAGTGTGAGATGAGCTCAGGCAGGAATTTTTGGTGGCTGAAGAGCCATGACTGAGGGGCAGCTCAGCAGACTGGATTTGATCCAGGGCTGTGGGTAAGTGCCCACGGTGCCACGACAATCAGTTGTGTTTAACACCAGCTCTGGATGCAGCTGCCCTCACAGGGTGAAAGGGGAAATGTTGTGCTGGGGGAGCTCCAGTGTCACCTGCAGTCAGGTTTAATAAAGCCTTTCTGACCAATGCCCACAAAGTCCATCTCATCCATCCCAGAGCAGTCCAGGTGTCTGAGGAGACAATGGAAATCAGCCCTTCTCCCACCATCAGTCTGAGAACCTCCAGTTTTCCTTAGGCAGCAGACACACAGCTTCTCTGGGGGAAGGGGAGAGGAGCAGAGACATCAAGAGACTCCCCAGATCTGACCATAACCCCTCCAGCCCCACAGTGAGCTCAGCTCTCTGGGCACAGCTCTAGGAGAAAGACACTGGGAGCAGTAAGTCAGTGAATGGTAGGTCCATAGGGTACCACATCTCCAAGGTAGAATTCCAGGTTTCGAATTCTTATTTTGCTCATTTTCATTAGCTGTTATTTACAGTATTTTCATTCTAAAGCAGGTTTTTTTTCCACTGGTATAATCAGTCTCCACATCCCGTATTTATTCTGGCCCTGTTTATTTCCCTAATCGTTTTTTCCCCTTCTTCCCCCTGACTTTATTAAGTAATATCCCAGTGAGATAGAGACAAGCTGACCGTATGAAACCTGACCTTTTTCAACCCAATTCTATTTCTTCATTTTAAAATTAAAACCAAAAGCTGGGAAATGGGATGAGCAGATTTATTTCTCTTTCCTGTCACAGGCAGGTTTGGGTTACCTGGCCAGAACTCCAAATCCATCTCCAGTGAATTTGTGATTCTGAACAACCACTGTCTCAACACCACAGTTTTTTAAGAGGAAAAAATTCAATAAACAGGACCAAAATGTGCATGTGCCCACCCAGATTGGGGGATAATCTTCACACCCCCTCTAAGGCAGTTCAGTACTTTGGTTCCAACCTTGAACCTTGGCCATGGCTCCCAAGCATGCCCACTTTGCAGTTCTCTGTGCTCCTGAAATGACACTAAATCACACATCGTGAGGTGAAAAAGATCATAAAGGCACAACAAAGGATCAGCAAACATAAAATAGAAGAATGGCAACCTCCCCACCTTACACTGCAAAAATCAAAGGGAGTTTTCAAACAGTCCCATTTCCAGTCAGCTGGAGATTTAATTCACACAGTAATTTACTGTGTCTGCACTTTTTCTGCCCCTCCACTTCCTCCTACTCTTCTTTTGCTCAATAGTTACTTTTTTCTCAGCCTGTAATAAGAGGACCCTAATGCCCAAGCCTTACATGCAAATAAGCTTTTCCCTCCCATGTGTGCTGGGCAGAGAGGGAATGATAAGGGAGATTCATGGGGGGCAAAAAAAAGCCATTTATTGCAAAGAGCTTTTGTATTGTAAAGTAATTCTAGTATTTCCAGGGAAGGGGACAAGTTCACAGAGAAAATTACGCCAACTGAGACTGAGTCTGCAATTTTCTTTGCATGCTGTTGGGGCCAGTGATGGCTCTGGATTTGTGGGTGTCTGTATCCAGCCCAGCATTTCTGTTCTCAGGGCCCTTCAGCAGCATCTCTGCCCTGTTAACTGTTTCCTCTTCTGGTGAGGGAGTTGTTTTCCTGGGGGTTTTTATTACATAATGGCTCAGTGGGAAACTGAGCAGAAGAAACATTTTCATAATTGATGGCTCAATTTCAGTCCTGAAAACACTCAATGGCTCTTTCAGCCTCACTAACACTGGAAATTATTAGAAATTATAAACTGAGATGTGGCTGGAGCATATAAAAATGGACAAGTACCAAAAACCACGGGCTTGATAGGTTTTCACATGGAGGGGAGGGGAAGATGTGTCCAGGTTTTTGCAGAATTTCAAAGCATTAAGCATGAGAATAACATGGGGGTTTTTTGGCAGGCAGGGGGGAAGAGGGCTGGAGTGCAAAGGTGCAGGGCTGCATCAGCAGCAGTTGTGAAGTTGATCTGTAAAGAGTAATAAAGTTTAGAACAGAGATTTTAATCAGAATTTTCCAGAGAGGTCTTCTAAAGAACCATGAGACAGACCAGGATCTTCTCTTCCCCTCTGTGTGAGAGCTCCTGGATTTGGGGCTCAGCTCCCAGAGGAAGACCTGGGATGTTCTCTGTGTGTTCACAGGGAAGGATCATCAGAGAGGGGACCTGCAATTCTGAGCCAAGGAGCCAAGCAGCAAACAGGATGGGTCAGAGAAAGACCTGCATTAAACCCTGATGCAGCCAGCCCAGAATTAATTCAGAGTTTTTATGATTAGATGTATAACTTTTCAGTTTAGTATTTCCACATAGGCATAAACCTGAGGGGTCATTGATTAATTTAAAAGCATGAATTGTTTTGCCTTATTTTTTTTTTTTTAAGTAGATAGCTGCAAGCTTAGCTTTCTTTTAATGCAAATGACCTTATTTGGATCTGCTGACCTTAGAAAGCATTGCAGGCATTCTGAATCTAACATGGAGGCAGAGAAAGCAGAATATTCCATCAGCTCATTTTATGAGTTCTATTTAAATTGGGAAGAAAAGAAAAAAAAATAGAAATAAATAAAGGGAAAGGAAAACAACTACAGTCACAAGAGAGGATTTGCTGGTTCTCTGTCCCCTGGCATTCTCTCTCCTCCCTTTTCCCTCCTCCCATTTCAATCGCTTCAGGGACTTGCTGCAGCCATGGGATTAATGGACACCTAATGCCATCTCTGCTTTACAGCCTGGAAAGGCTCTTGTTTAGTTTACATTGATTTTTCTTTTCTGATGCATTTGCAGAATGTGAGATACCGATGGCGGGAAACACAGATAGAGGGGGGAGAGGAGAGAGAGAGATACATCCTGTGCCTCCTGCTCCTGGAAATGCTCCTGGGCTTGGAGCCTGCAGATACTTCCAGCAGCAAACACCCTCTTACTCCTTCCTGCCATGCTGGAGGACGCAGGAAGGGCAGCAGAGACGATCTCTCTCTGTGGTGGGCTGGTGTTATCCATCACTCAGGAGCAGACAGGGAATGCTCTGCCTCACAACACTGCCCTCTCCTCGGTGATTTGGCACTGTGGAGCTTTTTATTGTTTCGTTTTTATTAGCATTGCTCTTAGCAGGACTGAGGTAGTTCCTTGAGTGGTCATGGTGACCAAGCTCAGGAGGAAGTGGATCCCTGCCTTCCTGGCAGTGCAGAAACCCCCCTGGCAAATGCAGATGGACAAATCTCATGGGTCTGAACGAGGTCACAAGGGGAGGGCTGGGATGAGGGGGCTTGCGAAATTAGGATTTGTCTGGGACATCAACTCCTCGTGCACTACTCAGCATCACCCCAGTGCTTCTGCTGCAGCTGGGGAAGGGAGCTGCTCTCTGCCAGACCTTTCTGCAGAGAGGAGGAATGTGAGCACAGCCCACATCTCCCTTCAGTGGGATCACTCTTCCTCTTAATGAAGCACTGAGAGAAAGGAATGCTGCTGTCCCCTGCACCTTTGGGGTGAAATAGCCACCTCAGCAGAGCAGATCAGAGCAGCCTTGACAAGATCAGGGGGGTAGAAAGACTTCCAGGAGCTACTCACATTCCCCAAACCATCACCAGGAGCTTTGCAAGTCTTGGCAGCTCGTCACTCTTTTGTTTATTAGAGCCATGCACAGCCATCAGCAATACAGCAAAGATGGATGCTCTTTTAGTTAAGATGCTAAATGCAGCCTAAACCAGGCTGGTGTTTAGTAACAGTGACAAAAACACAGCGTGAGAGTGAAGAGAGGAAAATTACATCCTGTGACCATGTCTCTTTCTTTTCTTCAGCATCTCTGGTGTCAGCTTGATGCCTTTTTGGGACTACCTAAAAACAGAAGCCTGACAAAATTAAGGGAATAAAAAGCAGTTCTATTTATTGAAGGGCCTTCAGGTACATTTAGGGCAGACAAAGCCCCCAGGGGCTACACTCAAAAATGGACGATGGGTCACGGGTTTCACACTTTTATAGGTTTTTTCCATTTGCATATTGGGGGTTAATCTTCTAATTACAGCTTCAGGTACTGAGGTAATTTACCTCAAATTTGCTCCCCCCATCTCAATTTGTTTCCATCTCTCAGGCCTGAGGCAGTGAGGTGTCCTTGATCCCCAGGCCTGGAGAGGAATTGTTGCATCTGCCCAAAATGGGAAAGCAGCAGCTCACACTGTGTGTGGAGTTTGGAGTTCTACACTAAAGAATTGCAGGGTTACAAATACATGAAAAATACAAAAGCTAAAATCCTAAGGCATCAAGCTCAGTAAATCTATTGGAACAGAAGATGGAGGGAAGGCTGGGAATGATGCTTAAAGCAGCCCAACACCACCTGGGCTCCATCTCCTGCCAGCTCAGTGAGTGGGTGACCCCTCTGAAGAGAGAGCTCTCTCTCAGCCTGCATTAGATGTGGGATCTTTAAGGGTACTAAAGGTGCCTCAGCAGACAGTTTGGTCTCCCTGTTAGGCACCACTTGAAGGGTGGAGAAGACAGAGAGGGAGGAAGGCTGGTGCCAGCCCATGTCATTGTCCCCCTGCTGTGCCATCCGTGCCAGTGAGTGACAAGCTGTGTCCCAGGAGCTGCAGGAGCCTGGGCTGTGATTGATGCTGCTGCTCAGGTGGCTCCAGAGGCACCTCCTTTCCTTTCAAGCCACCCCATGACTCAGACTCATCACCACAATCCTGTCACATCACACCAGCAGCTCCTGGCAAGTGGGTCACCAGGCTTCTCTTCCCACTCCAAGCAGTTCTTCTCACTCTGCCATGAAAAGGAGTAAATTGTAGTTCAAACGAGCGTGACCCTGTGCTTGGCTGTCATCAGGACAGCTTTTTAGACCACATTTAATGCTTAATATGGAGCGCTTGACAGAAATGAGCTGTTCCTTGCAAGGCTCCTGACAGACTGCTGGAGAGTCTCAGGAGGAACAAAAGAGATTTATAGGAAAGAAAGTTTTGTATTACAGGCAAGGGAAAAAATAGGAATGTGGTTGTTAAAAGAGAAAAAAACCCCAGGAAAATGAAAGGAACCCTGGTGATAGGTCCTGTTTCCCATCTAGCTGAATAAAGAGACTTGCAAACATTGAGATTAATCTTGGGAAATAACTAGTACCATAAGTTTTCATTGCAAGAAATTACATGTTGTCATCATGATTATTTATTTATTTTTACTCCAGTTAATAACTACATTCAGGAAATTAAAAGGAAAAATAGCATGCAATTCTGTCAGGAAGCCTGAAGGAACAGACCAGCAATTGAGCAGAAATGGGATGCATATCTCAGCAGCATTGCTTCTTTTCCCAGGCATATATTCCCATTTAAGGGAACCTGGTTTTGTTTGCTGTTTTGCAAGGTTGGCTTTCATCTTTTCTTCAGGTCCCTATACAAGCTTCAGCTGTTTGAGGTGGGTCCTGAAAAACTGCAGTTTCTTTTCTTTGGCTTCCAAAATTCTGAAAATTTATGGTTTTATTTCTTATTCACCTCTTCCATTGTTTAACTCTGAGCATGAAGAATTAGGAAGTGCTTTAGCTGACTGACTGCACAGTAGAACAGTGAAGAGAGAGTTTTCCAACAGTCCAAAGTCTAAAATCTTTATCATCCTGTGGAGTGAATCCTGAAGGATAAACCAGTAGGAAGAAATCTTTTGAAGGACTTGGTTGCCTTAATACTCTTCACTTCAATGGAAGTCTGACCTCTAAACTCTCCAGGTGTACTTTGCACCCTCCAGCCATGCAGTGCTGGGTTCAGAAACACTAAAAGAGGGGACTTTTTTTAATGAAGATGATTTACTGCCATGTGTTCAGCAGTGACTTGCAAATCCAAGTGACTGAGCTGATCCAAGGTCTCTGCACCCTGGGGTGTGGCCACAAGAAAGGCTGAATTAAAAATAAAAGTATTGTAGAGACTCTGAGATGGATGCTGCAAGCTGCTACCCCTTCCCTGAAGTCAGGGGAAGCGTGCTGAATTTCCTCTCTTAGGAATCGGTCCTGGAATCATCACAACTTCTGGAAAGCTCCTAAAAACCCCCAGACTTTATTCACCAGAGATTGAAGATGTTTAGAGATTAAAATGCCTGACAAGGGTGGGATGTTCCCAACCCCAAGCAGGGAGAGAAGAGGAGTCTCAGAGGGATTCACAAAAGTGGATTTCATCTAGGGAGGGTGGGATGATCCCTGGCAAGCAGCAAGGGAAAGGAGAGAAGGGGAATCTCCTGGCAGCAACTGATGGCATCCAGGACTGATCTCCTGCTCTGAAACACCCACTGCAGATCCAGAGCAGAGGGACAGACCCCAGGGATGCTCCCTCAAAAAGCTCCATGAAGAGCAGAGGAGCCTCCAGCCCAAGCAGTGGATGCTTTTCCTGGGGAGCAGAGGTTTGTCCTTCCATGCCTGAGCTGTCCAGCCCAGCCCAGGCTGAACAGCCCCCAGCACAGCCCAGGCCAGCTGGAATGCTCTTTATTGTTTTATTTTTACCACAAGAGCACCTCAGAGAAATAACTGAGGATCAACACTCTGTCACATTAAAGAACTTAAAGGAGAGTAGAAAGGCTCGACTGTGCCCTAGAGATCCTGCAATTTAATTGAAATTCCAGGAACACACCCAGATTTGAGGGAGGGCTCAGTTGATTGGATTATTCCACAAACCAGTTTTCTCGTGTTCATCAGGAGAGAAAGTTCCTCTTCGTCTCTATTTTCCAAGTAAAATGCTGCTTTTTTCCTTTTTTTTCTTCTCCAAACACAAGAGGAGAAGAGAATGAAAGGCGAGAGCTGATTGAGTGAGCAACAGCAGGGGTAACAAATGAGTATTTATCAATGTTCCTCTCCTTTTACAGCACATCAATTCTGAAGCTGCTCCCAGAGGCCTTGCTGTAACTGCTGCAAGAACCCCCAGGAGCTAAAAATTTTATGTTCAGGCTTATGTAAAACCAATTTCTGATTAATCACTGATGCAAAGCTAGGAACATGAACCTTCACTCTGCCTTGGCACAGCCCTGTCCAACAAAGCTGCTCCCACTCCATCCCCACTCCTGACAGGAGCTCTTCCCTAGCAGGGGCAGCCTGGGCTCCTCGTGGGGAGTAGCAGTGCCCTTTGGAGAGCTTCTCTCCAGGTTTCTTCTGAAATCTAGGATTTCTCTGAAATCAGTGTTCCTTATCCTCCTTTGGATAGTGTTCCATAATGCCTTTTGCACTGAACTGGGTAAATATGCCTATTTTTAAAATTATTATTATTTTTTTTTAACTTTTCACTCAAGATCAGCACCTGAAATCTCAGCTTGCTTTGCACTTGCTCTGTGGAGCTGGCTGGGGTTCAGCTGAAGGCACGGTGCTCCCCTGGAGTACAGCATTCCTGGGGGTTCCTGGACAATGCGCAGGGAGAGCAGCCTCCACAATTCCCTTAGCAGCCTCAATCCAATTCCCTCTAATTAAATAGGTTCAGCAGCACAAAGGCTGCAGAAATGACTGCAATCTCATGCTGGACACGCAGATGCAGAGCTGCAACGTGCTTGTAAAAGGTGCAAAAAGTACATTTAACCTCCTTTGAGTGGGAGTTGCCCCCTGCAATGTAAAAATCTCTGTAGTGCACATCTCTCAAAGGGCAGCACAAATGTCTTGATGCCAACATAAGAGAGTCCCAGGGATAAGTGCACACCTGTTTTGTGCACATCAGTATTCCTGTCCCATGTCACACACACACAAACCTCCTTTGCCCTTCTGCAATGTGATTTTTTTGCCTGGCTCCATGTTCCCTGAGGTGTGTGGGGCTGCACTGGTCACAGTGGGAGCTGAAGGGGTGGAGAAGGGAGATTTAAGCAAACAGCCCAAGTCATCTTGCCCATTAATGAGCCTCTCATACATCCTGCTCTTCCCCTCATTGCTTTTGTGTCTCTTCCAGAGTGATGCCATTTTACATCCCGCTGCCTTTTATAAGCTCCTGATGTCCAATACAGATAGTTTCTTATCATCTTTCTCTTTTCAGCACTCCTGGCTTCCCAGAACCATTTTCTAAGGCCAGCTCTTTTACAATGGTTTCAATTCTTAGCTCTTCGCTTTTCCAATTGTTCTTTACAGTTATGGGGGGTGGGTGACTTAAAAGCTCCCTGCCTTAATTCAGCTCCCCTTGAACTCACTGCTACAGAAAAACTGAACTGAACATTTCCATTGATTTCGACAGGGGAAGAGGCAAGTGCATTGGGCTTTAGAAATTCCCCCCCTTGATGTTTCCCCATCACCCTGGGCCCTGTCATTAGCAGGCTTTGTGCCACTGCTCCCAGGTCTGTGAGGAAGTGTGCTCCTGTTTTCATTCCCTTCCCCTCCCATCCATCTCCAGGCTTTAACGTGTTTGATTTTCCCTTCCTGAGGTTTGTAAGACTGTAGCCCTGTTTTGTGGCACAATTACCAATGCTTTGGAATGGAGTTTGCTGGGAGTTATTCTCAACCCAAGCTTCATTTGCCTGGGAAAACATCATAGACCCCTATTATTATTATGGGGACATCACCTGCAGCCTCACAGCCAAGCAGGTTTCTTCTTTTGGACAGTCAGTTCCATTACCCTCACAACCAGAAGCAAATTTTTAATGAAAAATTTTCCAGAAAAAGTTTTCTTGTTAATGTTAATTATAATTAACATGAACTTCATGTATGCACTGTTTTGTTAGAGGGAACTAAATTGAAGCAGGTTCTTCCTGAGCTTGGTGCTTTTCCTTCTCTTTCCTGATGTCCAATTCTGTAGTGAAGCAGTGAGAGTGTGGCTTTAGCTGGGCTGTGGATAGCAGCAGGAGCTTTGTCCCACGCCTAGGAGCAGTGGTAACCAGCTCACCTTCATCTCTCCAAAGCCAGGCCCAGACACCAAAGGCCAGCCTGGGATCCTCCTGCTGCCTCTCCATGGGGAATTCACCCTGAGAGCCACATGGTGCTCTGGGGCATTCACATTCTCTGAAAAAATCCCTTCACCCAGGATTTTTCTCCTGGGAAGCTGAGAGGCCTCAGAGAAAAGGAAAACAATTCTTGTCTCATTTGCTTCTCCTGTGTTGTGCTCATGTGGAATGTGTTTGGAGATTGTTTACCCACAGGTGATTGTTCCATTGGATTCTGCTGTGAGTTGTTTTGACTCATTGGCCAATCAGTGCCAAGCTGTGTCAGGGCCCTGGAGAGAGTCACGAGTTTCATTATTATCTTTTTAACATTCTGTAAGTCTCCTTTCTGTATTCTGTAGTATAGTATAGTATTATTTAATATAATATAGTATCATAAAATAATAAATTAGCCTTCTGAGAACATGGAGTCAGATTCATCATTCCTCCCTGCCATGGGGGTCGTCTGTGAATACAATAGCACTCCACAGACAGAGAGGAGCCCAAGCAGGAGCCAAACCCTGTGCTGAACCTTGGGTAGAACCCACACTGGTGGAGAGAGGTTGAACCAAAAAGCCCTCCCTGGTGCCTTTCCCACATGCCGTTTCTACAGAATACACCCCAGACAGCAGATCCCTTGGCTGAACTCAGGTGCAAACTTTAAAAATGGCTTGTATGGTCTTATTGATCACTCTTCTCCAGGCAGTTGTACCAGACTTTCTTCCCAATGCCCAAAATTATGTCTGAAATCAGTTTAGGGAATGAGCAAGTCTTTTAATTAAAACAGTCTGTTATGATGAATCTGTTATTACAAAGTCTTACCTATGTAAAACATTAATAATACAAATTTCATTTGTTTATGTCAGCACCAAGCATTAATTTTTAATGGCAAAACGTATGAGTTATGAAAGGCATTAATGCAAAACAAATCACCAACTGAGAAGGGAAAGGAAATCCATTTTTTAGGGTAAGCAATGGGAATGAAATATTATTGTGGTTCTAACCCAGGTAAAAAAATATTTCTTAGGGCTCCAAGAGCAATTAAAAATACCCTGAATTTTATCATCATGCTTAATATTAATTCTATATCCAGTGAAGTTTGCGTCCCTGTCATCCAGCCCACACCTTGATGCCCTCTCTGAGGAAGCCTTCCACACAAAATTACTCTGATTGTCATGTAAGAGATGTGGAAGGAAATTGGATACGTGTGGCATAATAAACATCTCTGTGCTGCAAATGGGAGAGATCACAGAGAGCCCAGAAGAGCTTGTTTGGTGGGCTCAATTCATTATGGATGTAAATGGGAGACACTCTGTGAGTTAGGACACGTTCCTGCTTGCACCAGGGATAAATTAATTCCAGCCGTTAATTGCCAACTCAACCCTAGATCTCAAGATTAAAATTCTGCAGAAAAACTAATTTCAAACTGGACTGGGTGGGTATTGGTGGTTCTGGGCTGGTCCTGGGTCCAGGCAGAGATGTTGAGAAATTGTGGCTTTTGATCAGGTTTTGTTCTGGAGCATCTGGCATCCCTGCATAGAACCCTCACCTTCACAAAGGTTTCACAAGGGAAATGCTGCCAAGCCCTGGGCAGAGGGAACGTGGAAAATCCTCAGGTGCTTGGAGACCAAGTCTCACTGGCACTGGGCCAGGTCTTGAGCAGGACTGAGACTGGGTTAAGAGGGGTTTTGTGTCCTGCCCAAGCTGCCAAGAGCATCCTTCACCCCATCAGGAATCTCCCTGACTTGCAGTGAAACCATCCAGATGTGGAGAGTGGGGCCACCTGCCCTTCTCTCACCTGAGCCCTGTGGAAACCATGGCTAGAAGGGCTTCAGAGAACATCCATGGATCCTGGAAGCAGCATCTGTGCACAGCACAGGCACTTCTGGGCCCTAACTGGTGTGGTGACAACAGCAGGGTGCTGGAACCTTGTTCTGCAACAACGAGGGGACAGACAGCAGATTCCAGAGGTGGGACAGTGTGAGATTGGCAAAGCAGGAGCCAGGCATCACTTGGTTCCTGCTCAAAGAGCTTTCAAGAGCCACACAGGACACTGCCCTGGCACAAGATAATTCATTTATTTCCAGTTTTGGCTGTTGCAGGGCTGCTACAGAGCTAAAGAATGGGGACATCATCTGTTTTCAACTCTGTGGAATTGTGCTTTGCCTTTTTTCCCTAGTTCAAACCTCAGCAAAATAAGCAACACATCTTGTAGCTCCTGTCTGTCTCCCATACTCCTCCTTTCTCCCTTTCTATCTTTTTTCTTGTCTCAGTCTAAAAAAGTTGCTGATATTAGCAATAAAGCAAGAATTTAATATCATCCTACAGGGTGCTACAACAAACTGCCCCTCGGTTGCATCGATTCCACGGGCCTGAAATATGGCAAGGCATCTGAGGGGGGAAGAATACAAGATGAATTTTGCAGATATAAATTGTGTAATATTGGATTTCTCTGGACACACGTCAGGGCTGTGTTGTGCCTGTCCCTGTGATGCCACAGGAGCTCTGTCAGCTCAGCAATAGGTTCCTGTAGGGGAAGGGCTCAGGGCACACCACAGTATTTCATCCCAACAATAACCCCAGTGTTATAAGTGTGACACATCCACTGCTCCATTCTCTGATAGAGACACACACCCAGCCTGAGGAAGCAAAAAAATCCTGCCTGGGAGCAATGTAAGGCTGCTGTCTTCATCCCAGCATCCACAGGTGAGGTGACAAATACAGGCTGTAGGGGAGAACTCACTGTGCCAAATATCAAACAGAATACGAGAAGGAACAGCAAATATTTGGGATGGCTGGTGCTGTACTCTGTTATTTCACCTCACACACCCACCTTTCCCCTCCATCTGCAAGTATCCATTCAACAGGGTTGTAAAATAATCAGACCTTGGGTTTTTTCTGCTCTCTGATGATTAGAAAGTTCATTTTCAAAGTTCATGACTTGAGAAATGAGATTCGTTTTACCACCCAATGCTCAAAAATCCATCAACTTGCTTTGCCCTTCCTCTTGATGGGAAGAGACCAGATCATACCGAAAAACTTCCTTACAGCTTCTCAGTCTTGCACTTTTCTTGGCATTTCATTCATATTAAAATGAAGTAGGCTCCATGCCATCCCCTAACCCCTGAAATCAAAGCCAGAGGAGAAGCAAAACACTTCATGGCTTTGTTCTACCACCTTAGGAGGTGGCTTGGACCTTCAACATCCTTTCCTTAGATATTCTGGCTCATTTAAAATTATACGTTAAAGGACAGGGATAGTGCCTGCATGTGCTGCAGAATAGTGGGATATGCAATAAAAGATGTTTGCCTTCTCTCCAGCAAGGATAATCTGGTTATTAACCATTAGTTCTGAAGGTGAAGTCTCATGGCCTGGTCCCTGAGCCAGGCACAAAGATGATGGGCTCACATTTGTTGCAGGAACAGCATCAACAGCATCATAAAAGTGTTGCTCAAGGTGATTTATCTCATGTTAAAATGAGATCAAAAGCCCTGTAGTGAACCAGCAAATTGAAAAGACAAAACCATGCAATTTTGGTGCCATTTTTCCCAGAATCTCAAAAGGAGGGTTTTTTTTTTTTCCTATTTCTTAGAAATGAAAGAGGAGAACGGGAGCAAATGGGCATTTTCTGGCCTGGGTTTCTCAAGCCACAGACTTCCTTGGAAGGCAGCACAGCCCAGTCTGCACATGAGGATACTTGTGTATAATCAATAAAAAGAACTTGAAACATACTTGAAAGAGGGAAAGGGTCAGTGTTGATAACCGTATCATTCTTTTTATTTATTATTAATACCTGCATGCTGGAACTCCAGCATCAAGAAATACAGAATATCAGACAAAACAGAGACTCCTCTCCCTGCTCCCCTCCTCCTCTACCTGCCCAGCTGTTTTATTTTTCTTCTAACTCCAACCCTTGCAGTACATTGTTATGGGATCTCCTGGGATTGTGCCTAAAGAAGTTTCCAAATCAAGTTGTAGTCAAAATTCTTTTTCTAGAACTGCCAAAGGGAACAATTGTGGTAAGGGCTGACAGGTTTTCAAAATTTCCCCATCTCCCAGTGTCAAAAATGCCCCCATTCTCCTGCCACAGGGCAAAGGACAGCATATGTCCCTTGACACAGTGTCTGGTGACAGTTTTTGTCCCAAGCCTGGATGTTTGGGATGTAACAGGACCATGTTTTGAGAGGGAATGTAAGGCATATAAACATCTGATGTGGTTTTTTTAAGAAAAAGGGTTGAACCTGTGGTAGGATATGTCTATAATAAAAACCCTTCTTAAATCTAACATTGGTTTTCTGAGGTGGCTTATAAACCAGGAATGTCACAAGAGAACCAAATAAACACCTTTAAAGAGCTATATACTTGTTCAAATGAAAAAGATCAACCAGCCTATAAAGACTGTGGGGTTCTGGTGGCTGCTTTTGATGGGGGTAGGAAGAGAGTCACTTGATTTGGGGGAACTTTTTACCCTACAAACTCTAAGAAGCACAAACCAGTCAGGAGCACTGACAGCTTGTGTGTGAAAATTCTTTATTGCTGGTACCAAGAGATTTGTTCCAAATTTTGTAGCACCTGACATGGGTGGGAAATTAAAAAAGGCAAGTTTCCTCCTCTTTTATCCTCACCTGGTCATCCTCCTGCTCTGGCAGGGAAATTGCCCCCAGTCTTACATCCTCTACTTTCACTGGTGACAACCACCAAATCCAGGTTTTGTCCCATCATGCAGAAAAGTGTTCCCATGGAAAGGCTTTGCCAATAAACATCTCCAGCTTTGCTTCATTCAGTTATAGCCCAAAATGATTTATTATAGTTATTTCAACTGCCTCAAAACTTTGGCTCACAAATTATTCTTTTTATTCTTTAATATTATTATTTGTATTATTGTAACTTCTGGTTACAGCCCAGAACAAGGATGTGCTTTGCATTTTTCCCTGTGTGGGTTGTCTGTTATTTCACTGAGGGGCCAAGTGTGTATAAGCTGCAATTTTCCTGAGTAGCACAGCTGCAGTTACCTGTGCACGTACACCTGAATTCACAGGAAGAGTCAATATTTGTTCACATGGATGCTTCATAATATTAATGTGAGTTTGAAGTGTTTGATTTGGGGTATCCACTTTGTGAACTGCTGGGGCTCAGATTTCCTCTCTCCCCTTATCTCACAAACCATTATTTTTAACATCCCCCTTGGGATTTCTTCTGTCTGACTCCCATTCCTACATCACACTGAGGTGTCCTGGGTTGGGTTTTGTGCGAATTTGTGACCAAATCAGCTCTTCAGACTTGTGCTCTGGGACAATGATTGCTGCAGAGTTTATTTTTCTCTAATTACACCCACACCTATTTTGCTGTGCCTTAAAATCAATTCCTGTCCCCGTGGCAGCCATGGGAACCCCCCTTGCCCTCGCTGTGCTGTGACCAGACCCCAACCAGTACATGGAATTTCCAGCACTTGAATAAAAAGCTGTTCAGCCAATGAAACACTACAGTATCAGATGCCATTTGCCTCTTGAAAACATGAAAAGCACCCTTGCTTTGAAATGTGATCTTGCCCATAATGTGATTTCAACACTGCTGTCTATTATTCAGTGCTTACTTTTAGCTTGAATTTTTACCAGCATTTTAAAAAGAAAAACCGAAAAACTGACTCTCTTTTAATCTCATAGAAAGTTTAAAGCAATTTTTTATTAGTGCATAACTCTAAAATACCACTTTGGAATAAAGAATTATCTCTCAAGCACTTACTAGATAGGCTTTACTTCACTGTTAGTTAATCTGACAGTGTTTTATTAATAATCAGCTCTTTTTGTATTGCTATTATGCATTTTTTTCTAATAATGCAGTTTATATCTCTAGCATCACCATTATAAGGAAGACTGTGAAATATCTCTCAGATTTGCTGTGTAGGAACAAAATAGATAAATATTGCTAACAAATCACAGGCAGTATTTCTTGTTGAATTCCCTTGCTGTTAATAAATAATGAAATATTTAATACCAATTTTGAGAAATATTTTTTTAGGTGGGAATCTGATTACGGTGTGGTCCATATTCACCATAAGGGAAGACAGAGTGAGTACTCTTGTTTTATTATTTTTCCATCCTTGTTTATGATTCATTGTTGGAAACCACCCACAGCTCTCTGCCTGGTTTTGCCTTCATTTCAGAACTAGTCTGTAGTGGAAGTGGAAAAGACAGAAGCTTGAACGGGATCTTCTTCCTCTCTTTTAGGGTTTTCATCCCAAGATACACTGCCCTGTCTTCATTCTTTGTTCATTTAAACCCAGGCCAGAAACTAATGGTAAACAAATTAATTATCACTTGAATTTAATAACTTTATGCAGGTCTGTGACAAGATGACAAGCCTGTAATTGTTACAGAACTCAACTCACTTCTCTTGTGATTCACACCAGCACAAGTGAAAGAAAAACAGGCTACAGAAGGAAATCCAGTCACACCATGGGGACTGCTGAGCACTCAGGACATTTGGGTTATTTCATTATCTGCAGTGTTTGCAGTCACTCCCCTGGAGTATAATCTGCAGCCAGAATTAACACCTTATTTACACCTTAGGGTCATTGAGACTGATGTGGAGTATCCATGTCTCTGCTGGGCAGTGTTTTCAGCCCTGCTCACTGCCTGCTCTCCTACCCCTCCTCTGCTGCCCATTCCCATTCCCAGTCCCAGTCCCAGTCCCATTCCCATCCCTCTGAACTCATCAGGCCTTGGAGAGTTACCTGTGCCTGCAACTCCCATTTCTCACAGAAACCTACATAAATGTTGTCTCCTCCCATGTTGATTTCCAGGGAGAACTTGCCCCTCTCCTCAATTGCTTTGGACCCTCTCCTGAGTAACCAAGTGCTGCTTTGCACACCTGAAAATCTGATGGGACATCGTTTGTTCACATCAGAGGTCATGGCAGGGCTGAGAGCCCAGCAGATTCCCTGCCCATCCCTTGGAACAGAAGCTGGGTAGATACAAAAGTGATTGCCAGTCTCTCTTGTTTCCTCCTTTTTAGGACAGTACCATCCACAGGACCTAATCAGTCAGAAGAGAAAAAGCTACAAATCATCCAGTGAAATAAAAAATAAATTTTCCCAGTTTCTCTCATAGCATCCTGGTGATTTTGCATGTTTTGGTCAAGTCAATAAACCACATCTCCAGACTGTTGCTCATCTAGATGTTCTGTTGTGTCCATAAAGGGTGAACCCTGTTATAAATATTCATTTTAAAAACTGATTCTGTAGAGGCCAAACTGCTTGCCATTTTCTTCAGTGCAAACCCTCCCCTTGACTTCAGTGGGTGATGATTATTAAGACTGAATTCTTACCACATGAGACCCATGAAATTCTAAGCTTTCCAGATCAGACATATGTGTAAAACCAGAATCTCCATCTTGGTAGAATGAGGTGAGTTCTGCAGGGCATTTTAATAACAGCATAGATAAGTGAAATTATAAATGGCTCGAGCCAATACTTCATTAAACTGGCTCAGAGATTTATGGACCCTTAAGAGCACGAGGGTTTTTCCACCTTTGAAAACATCAAAGAAAATCAGAGAAATAACTTTTCAGTCTAATCCTCCTGACCAAAAGCCCTGCTGAGCAGTCTAAGCAAACAGCAAACATCAACACAAATGGGAGCTGGCTGCTGAAAGGAAGGCTTGATCCGGAGAGCTGGATGAGCACTAGGAGGAATGATCAGTAAAAAAGGAATTCTGCTGTATTTAATTTAAGCATCCATTTTATCTGTTCCTTATCAACAGTTCTATTGACAAGGTCTTCATGCTTCCTAATTGTTTGTCCCAGGTTTTTTGTGTTTTTCCGCAAAGGGCTAGTTTGAAAAGAGTTCAGTGGCTCTGCTGTGTTATTTGTAACTCAGCCATCATTGATTTTATTCCTTTTCTAGTTTATTAAAGGGCCTGCTTTATCTTTTTTAGAACTCCCTCCACACACTCCCCAACATTTACTCTGCTCTTTAAAGCTCTTTCTTATTCAAAACTGTCATTAATCTGTTCCACATACTTTGACCTGCCTGGTGTCTTCCACTTCTTCACTTCCAGCCCTCAGCACCTTGGAGAGTAAACAGCATAGCTCTGAACCCTCCCTGCTGGTGAAAGCACTGCTGAGAGGCTGCTCCAGCAGAAACTGCACCAAGGAGCTCATCTCACCCAGAAGCCTTGGTGGTGTTTATCTGGTCTGTCTCAGGCAGGAGCAGAATGTCTCTTTTTGGGTATCAGCCTGCAGGGAGTGAATGTCCAACAGCATCTTTGCCTCCAGCTACACCACTCGTGGAAATTTGTACCAGCTGAGGTGGAAAATCTCCCTCCCCTCAGCTGCAGAGAGGCTCAGTCCATGGATAAGGAGAAGGAGCTGTGATCCAGGGGTCCGTGGGCTGTGATCTCTCAGCTGAGGGTTTTTTGAGCCCTGCAAACATGCAGTGTAAGACCTCAGCTCTTCACCCACAGTCATTCTAAACAAACAGCTCAGGCAACAAGGCCCTGGAAGCTGATGCAGAAGGATTTCAACAGACATTCCTGTTGTAGCATCCTTAGCATCCATGGTTTGAACCTCTGGAGTGTTGTGTGCAGTGCTGAGAAAGGACACTGAAAAACTGCAGATCCTTAAAGGGATCTGAGGAAAGTCCCACGTGTAGAAAAGCCTGTTCTGTACAGGACAAATGCAAAAGGAATTTGGGAAGTTGTCTGCAATGAGGGCCAGGCTGGAGAGGGTGGGCTGGGAGCTCTGCTCTGCAGGTCTCATAACAGGGGAACAAAGAGGCAGCTGATAGGATTTTAAGAAGAAGAAAATTCCAAACTGATAAAAGGGACTGTTTCTTCCCTGCCTGTTTCCCTGCCAGTGGAAAGCTCTGAGAATAAAAATTTAACAAGTTTGCTGGGGGGCTGGCCACTCACTTGGATGAGGAGAATGCCTGGAATTTGAGCAGTAAAGGCTACAAACCCTTGGAAGAGACTTCACACAGTTCTTCCAGAAAACAGCATGAATTAGAGAGTCAGAGGGAGTTGGGGGAGATGGATTATCCTGCACTGAGTCCCTTCCAGCCAAGGATATTCTGCGGTTCTGTGATGTTTTTGTTGTGATGTGTTTACATCTTCTTTAGAAGCATCTGGCATTAGCCACAGCCACAACTGGTAGCCACAGTCACAGCCTGATCCAGGCTGACAATTCTATTGCCATTTTCTGGTGTCCTTTAGTTGCTTCTCTTGCCTCCTCCACCTGGTTAAAGCTGATTAAAAATCCTGAAATTAATTTCACACAACAATTCCAAACTGTTTTCATCCTGAAAGGTTAAAAATGCTCATTTTTTCTTTGCTTTTCTTTTTTTTTTTCCCTCAGAAACTTATGGTGCAATGTTTTAATGAAAACATTTACTGCAAACACAGGTGCTAATAAACCAAATATGTCAGTGTGCATTTGGAAAATGTTTATGATTCAAGGGGTTGGGGAAGAGACTGAATATTTTAAGAAAATACGTGGTTTTAATGAAAAATACACTTCTTTAATATTTTTAATAAAAAGGCTGTGCTTGTTATTGTCTTTTAAAATACTCTAAAAAATCTTGAGCAACTCAAGTCTCACAGATGAGTTCAAATAGCCCTGACAGGGATTAGGAGAGAGCAGCAGCTCTCATCCCACAGCAGGCACCACCAGGTGAGCGGGGTTGGACAGCCTGAAAGATTTATCACAGGGTGAGGAGCAGAGGAGAGAGCTGAGGAAGCCAAGTCCAGCTCCTGCTATCAGCAGCACCAAAAGAAAATCCTTTTTTGAGGATCCTTGGGGGCTCCTGGCAGGTCTCCAGGGTTATCCCTCATCCCTTCCCTACCTCTGCCTGAGCAGGGGGCCCCACAGCGGTGTGTTCCTGATTAAATTGATGAGATGGGGCTGCTGGCAGCGAACACAGCTCTCTCTTTCTCTCTCTCTCTGTCCCCTGGCACTTCGGAACGAGCTGCTCCTCCCTCGGTTCTCGCCGAGCTCCGCAGAGCGGGATGCAGGGATGGGCAGCGGCGGAGCCGCTAATTAGGCAGGGATGGGGAGCACGTCCCTGTGGTGGCTGGAGCAGGCTGCCTACGTGCCCAGCCATCCCAGAACGAGCCCGGTGACTTCAGCTTCCTTCTGCCTGCCTCTCTCTTTGTCCCTTTGCCACTTGTTAATTGATCCTCTCTTTTCTCCCGCGTTGGCTGGAACATCTGCTGTTAGCGCTCACCAAAAACAAACCCTTTCTGTTTGTCCTGGAAACCCACACAGAAGGGGGCATGGGGAGGGGAGAAAGGGCTGCAGGCCATTTTCCCGACACTGGCATGCTAACAGCGCTGGTGGCAGCAGGGATAACCCAGCCTTGCGCCGGGATGTGGCGGAGGGACTCGCACGGCTGCCGGGAGCTGGCTGCCAGCACGGCTCACAGGTTTCCCGAGAAACAGCTAGCAGGAACAGGGAGGATGTCTAACACCTTCCCTCTGCTCGGGAAAAGTCAAATGAAATAAAACACTCTTGTAAAATGGGCCGGCAGCCTTATCTCACATGCACGCCTGTTGTAAAAGCAGGCGACCCCTTCACAAAGGGAAGAATGACGCATCTGACTCCATTGATTCAGAAGGCTAATTAATTACTTTATAATACTATACTATATTAAAGAGATACATACTATACTACATCATACTTCTTCTAATTACTTCTTGCTACTGAAAACTCGTGACTGTCAGCCGACAGTCTTGACACACACACATGGATGCAACTGGTCACCTCGGGTAAACAATCTCCAGAATACATTCCACATGAGCACAAGAGGAGCAGTAAATGAGATAAGAATTGGTTTTTTTCTTTCTCTGAGGTTCCTCGCTGCGATTCCCAGAAAATATCCTTGGGAAGTTGTGCCTTGCTTTTCTCTGTGAAGAGAAATGCGGCCACACATGCCCACCTGTGTGTCAGCAGGGCTGGCTCCTGAGAGCTGAGCTCCTCAAACTCAAGCATCCAGCTTAGGCTGTGTCTGTCCTTCTCCAAAAAGAGCCTCTTTGGCAGGGTCTGTGCACGTGGCCTGAGCTGGCCCTGGCTCTCTGGCATCCTTTGCCCTCCCCTGCCTGCAGCGGGGCTCGGGGATTTATCCTGGCACCCACCACAGAGTGCTGGAGATGTGTCACCTCCAGGAGAGCACCTCTGCCTCAAACCATTATTGCATGAGGTGCTGCTTTAGAGGGGAGAGGTGGGTCCAGGCTCAGTTTCCTCCCCCTTCAGTGCCCCTCATTCTCAGAAATACAGAGAGGTGGGTCCAGGCTCAGTTTCCTCCCCCTTCAGTGCCCCTCATTCTCAAAAATACAAAGGCCACTTCCAGCAGTCAAATTCTGCCCCTGGCAAAGTCTGGACAAAAGGTCCTACCTGAGACTGAAGCACAAAGGAGCTTGGTTGGGATCTGCTTAGCAGCTGTGCAGGTGGAAAATGGGGAGATAAGCTCACACATTCATCTCCAGTTTGTGTTAGGGATGGGGTGAAGATCCCACAAGCTTTCAGAGGCCTGTGGATGCCACGCTCCCCATATGCTCATGAAGAAACCAGTTCTTTAATTTCACACCTGCACAACTCTATGGCATTACCTGAAGCTAGGAATTTTGCAGCAGAAGGGCTTTAATTTTTCCCTAAATATGTTGTTATTGAGATTATAATTTTGTAATTAAAACCATTTCTGTGCTCTTTGGCTTTACTGCTTTGCCCCACATTAAAGAGCTCAGCACATGCAGCCACCACTGTGAGCACAACCGAAGGTCCCCATCAGTCTACCTGTGGCAATACACAACTTCCCTCTCTGTCAATATTGCAAAACCCTTGTAACAGCAGCAGAGCAACTTTATCTGTGCCAAAGAACCACCCCAGGATGCTGCTGCAGCCTGTTGTCAACAGTAGGGTGATACTCCCACATTCCAAAGTGCCACAGCATCAAGATAGAGATCAACAGCCCCCCACCAGCCTCAGACTGTGTGTGAAGGGGAAGAGATAAAGGTATTATCACTAAAAAACAAATTAAAAAACCCCCAACCCCCCCTCCAGAGCCACATGCCAGTGAGCCAGCTCTATTCAGCTCTGGGAGCCTGATGCTTAAGACTAAAAAGTTGTTTTCAACTAAATTTTCCCAATTAAAAAAAAATTAAATAAAGTATTACAACTACAAGCTGTTTCAGCAAAGCCTCCTCAACACATAATCGGATTTACATGATTGGCTGCTGGTGGGTCTTAAACAAATCATCAATGTGGCAGTGTGTTTATTACAGCCACTGCTCTTCACAAATAGCTCCTGGTGCCCGAAGTACACCACACACAGCTGAGGAGGAGACAGAGACCTGGTTGCTTCTCATGGGCAGGAGGAACAGAGGCTGTGACTGATCACCAGGAGGATTTGCTGCATATCAAGGGCTGTGAGCTCAGTTTGATAACAGGCTCCTTTGGCTTGGCCACAGGGTCAGATCTAGCCTAAGGCATTTATAAGAAAAGATTCTAGAAGACACAGGTTTCTGGGTCAGCTTAAAATCAGTTGCATTTTTTGTCTGCATCAACAACCCTTGTTCTGGTTCTCCTCCCTGACCACCTCCATGAAAAGCACAAATTCTACAAAGGGATGAATAACTTCAACCCTACTCAGAGGCAGCACTTCCACCTCTAAGCCACAGAGCAAGAGAGGAAATGCTCTGCCCTGAGGATGGAGGTGCAGGATTGTACTGATCTCCCACCTTCCAGCAGCTCTCTGTGCACCTAACTGCAGCTGTGATCCAGCTGTTTCTGCTGCACATCCAAAAGAGGGGAGGAACCCCTCTCCAGGATGGTGGGCTAAACGTGGGAGCAGGAGAGAGCTGCCAAAGTGCTGCTGGAATCTGTGCACAGATAATGCCACATGCCAGGGGCAGGCAGGGAACAAAGGCGATTTGTGAGCGGGGAAATGGGATTGCCAAAAGAGATGGAACAGAAATGAGGTTTTAATCCCCCAGCCCGATCTTGCCCAGCACTGCCTGTCTGCAAGAGCAGGATTTTATCACTGCTGTCCACAGGGAACTTCCCTGACCTTCAGTTTGCTGGAGCCTGGAAGAGCATTGCACTTGTCTGAGATGTGTGAAGACAAGTTTTCCAAACACACAGATGCTCCTGTGAGCTGTCTCCAGCAGAGCACAGCCCACACCACAGCCTGCTCTGCAGAGCTCGCAGGGCCTGCAAATCCCCCTGAACAGCTACAGCAGCTTGTTCTGTGCTCTCACTGCCACTGAGCTGACGGAGCCAAGCACCCTGGGACCTGTGCATTTCCCAGACCAGATGAAAACTTCCTCCTCTATTTGCATTGCAGGTCTCTCCAGGTTAAAGAGGGAGAGAAAACTGCGTATAATACCCACAGCTATGCTGCACAGGAGGCTGGCTCGAGTGTTTGCTTCAAAATTTAGATTTCCTTCTATTGTACAGCCTCCTGCAAGTGTTTTCCATACCCCATTCCCCCACCAGCTCAAGCCCTCTGCCTGCCTGTCTGCAGACAGACCATGCCAGCACTAGCATTTCTCAGCTGCCAAAGCCTGTTGGCCTGGGACTTCATTTCTCTGTATCACAATCTACCAGCAGAAACCTTGTCATTCCAATTCCTCACATATTTTCTTCTGGTTTTTTTTTATCTCTCTGGAAATCTCAGCTCGCTGTCTCATGACTGTAGGCTATTACTAGACTAGAACGGTACTTTTTCTCAGTCCTAAACAAAATGAATAAGGCAAAAGAAAACAGTCACAACAAAAGAAAACGTTAATGCTTGGAGTAATAAGCATCAGAGTTTCCATCTGCACTGGGGCAGGAGGACAGAGAGAGTGAGAAGGGACAGGGGAGGATCAGAGAACTGCTGCTTTGTTCTCTGAGCAGTTTGCCTGGCAGCTTTGGCTGATGCACTGGCAGCAGACAGGCCACCAAATTGCTGTGTCCACAGTATTTCTGTCTCATCATGGCAAATTTCACTTGGAGAGGTTGTGTCCCAGCTCTGGGATTGGAATTAGGGCCACCAAACTCACAGTGGATCCAGACAGGGGACTGTGAGCAGTGAGTGACCCGTGTTGGGCTGGCACGCTGGAGAGATGTCCCTGGGGCACAGGGCTGTGTTGGACTAACACAGGCTCTGCTCTTCCACCCCCTGAGCTATCTAACAGATATCTAACAAGCAAAGCACTCTGAGGCAATCCTCCATCTTTCTTTCCTTCCCTTCCTCTTTCCTTCTCTCCTTTCCTCCACTCACTTTTTTTCTTTTATTTCTCTCTCTCTGTCTTTTTAGCATTTCAGCCAAAGAAATTAAGTTTATTGTTCCACCAGCTGAGTAAACTTTGAGGGCTTTGAGAAAAATAGTCTTTCTCACCAGGTGGGTTCTTCCCCACATCTCAGCTCTGCTCACAGCCCTGATTTAAAACCTGCAGCCGGTTAACGAGCTCAGAGGAGACTCAGGCTTGGTGCAGAGGATCTCTTTACAAGCACAAACACACACACACTTCCAGATGCTTCATCTTTTTAATAAAGATTGGAGCTGTGTGGAGAGAAAGGCTTCAGGTTTGAAAACAGCACAGCAGCCTCTGAGAAGGGTTCTTGGGTACCCACTCAGAGCTCTGGTGTTGGGTTGGGGGCTTTGGTTTGTTCATTTGCATAATCCTGGAATGTTAGGCAGAATCCAGCCTCGAAAATTTCTTGTTTTCTTGCAAAAGTTGTCTCCAAAGGACTGAGAAAAAGCTGCGTATTAAATCAAAAGCATTTTCCTGCCCACACCTCCCCACTGTAACCTCTCCCTGCACACTCACACAGACACAACTGCTTTTCAAAGCAAGGCTATAATTTAACAGCTAATGCCTTGCATGAGCACCACCCCTTCCCAAATTCTCTGCTTTTCAGTTCCTATTCAGATTCAAAGCCAGATTATTTTAACTCTACAGCCTTGGGAAGTAAAAAAAAAAATAAAAAATTCAACATTTGAAGAAGCTGCTGGTGCTTCTTTCCCCCTTTTTGTTCATATCCACACTATGTCAAGGGGAAGTCTATTCTTTCTGCCTCTGCAGACACAGAGACAGTTGGGAGCCCCATAAATACAAATCCTGAACTGGAACTTCCCATTTTAGACATGAGAAGGGTTTTGATTCTCAGGTAGCACCCAGAGATCTGACTGAAACAAAGAAATTAATAAGCATCCTCTGCATTTACACCAACAGAACTGGTCCAGACCGTGGCCAAGGCACTTTAAGGACCAATTAGCTGCCTGGGAGTTAATTAATTTTAGGCAAAACAGGGCTGCAGTGCTAAGGCTCAGCCTTGGTGCCTCAGACCAGCAACTGTGCCAGGCATTTGCCTGCCACAGTCACCAGTAATGGCCAGCAATGGGTTTGTTTTCACTTAAATATTGTTGTGCATCCAACAGTGAACGGAGGGAAGCTATAAAAAATACAGCTCTAGATACAGCCAACTCTTCTGCCCCTCTCAGAGCCAAATCCAAACTTCCCAGCCAGGCTGAACAGCTCATACCTCTGTTTTTTAATGCTTGATTACATCAAGGTGGGGAGATTTGCACATAATTTTTCCAGCTTTGCACTGGGCATGCCAAAGCCAAGCTGTGGGGTACAGCAGTGAAGCTGATCAAAATGAGATACAGTGCAGGGAGTTAGGAAGTGAAAAAAACCAGAAGCATCATAATCAACACCAGGTGTGGGCCAATTAAACAGTCGTTCCAGTGTGCTCACGGGAGGGCACTCACTCACAATTTACCCAAACAAATCCACGCTTAAAAACTCTCAGGAGTTCCACAGAAAAATCACATTTCTCTTCAGGGCTCTTTAAAAAATATTTGAGAGCAGTCTTGTCTGTACACACCAGCTTTGCACACCAGCAGCAGCTCCTTCTCAGCCCATGAGAACTGATCAGCCTGGACTAATGTCCTGGCAAATGCTTTTTCCTTTCCAAGAAGTCAAAGAGTCCTTCCCTTCCTTCAGGTACCCCCTACAATCCTCCTCTGACTTTCTTCCAGGGGTGTTGGCTTTGCCTCACACTTTCAAAAGACACCTTAGGGGCAGCAAGGTGTTCGAGCCTGAGTTATTTATAGGATTCAGGCACCCAGCTCTCGGGCTCCTTTGAAGCACTCTCAGGATCAGGGCTATATTTATTCCAAGCACACTTTCCCTTTGCTGCCTCGCTGTTTGATGTGGAGGAAGGTGCACTCAAAGCAGGCAGAGTTTCACCACGTCCCACCAGGCCCTGCTGCCCACTCCACCTCCATCCACACCTCAGCCCCCGTCCCTGGGACAAGCACAGAACTCCAAACATCCATCCAGCAGCTGAGTCAGCCTCCAGGCACAGGAATGAGCACCCCACACCCTGCTGGGGTGGATGAGAGCCCCAGGATCCTCCCTTCCCTTCAATGTGCACGTTGCCATGTGCTACCAGGGCATGGGCAGTACTCTCAGGCCTGCTTGTGCCCCAAATCCCTTTTCTTTGGTGTGCTGCAGTAAATTAACTTCATCTGGCTGATGGAAACTTAGCACAAAAGTTCAGTTCACCCCTATTATCCACTTTAGTGCTCATGCAACATACTTCCAGTTCTCCAGTCCCTTCTCAGGGTTCCCCTCCCACCTCCTTCATAGGAGGTTTCCACAATCCCCAGGGAAATATTACATGGAACAGACCAGGAACATAGAACAAGGATTTCCTAGGGGTTATTTGGCCTCTCTCTTCACCTTGCTGCCCAACACAAGCCTCAGTGCTAGCACCCAGCACTGCAGCATCAGCAGGAGCACAGACACCCACAGGTCACTCTTTACAGTAGCCAGGAAAGGGCAGGTCAAAAAAAGGCTTAGAAGGTGGGACTCAAACTTTGGGATAGGATTCCTCCATCCACCATCCTGCATTTCAGTTAATCAAATCCTCCTGTGTGCTTTCCTATCAGCTGCAGTTGAACCCTCTTCCCCTCACACTCCCAGGACAATAAATCCCATCCCTGAGGCTGACAATCCCTCTTGCATGTGTAACTAACAGGCGTGGTGGGAGGAGGGGAAAGGGTCACCCTCTGGGGCTAGATAGGAATTTCAAGGCTGCCTACAGCTGTAAACAGTTATTGATTATTCACTTGGAAAGCCAAAGGCAGAGGGGAAGGATGCTAGCTACACAAACCTTGGCAGGACAGGAGGTGCTGGATTGGCTTCATTGTCAGCCTGAAGGCATCTGGGCATGTGCTGATCTTTGACCTTGGCCTCAAAACAACTGAGCAGAGGCCCTGGACCCATCCCAGCAGAGCAGAGCCTTTCCTGAGTGCAGGAAGAGATGCACACACACCTCCCCTTGGATTCCTCCTGTTTGTGCTCCTCAACAAAATTACAGAAGACAATCATCTGGCTGTTGTCCTGCTTAATGCTGCTCGTCAGCTCGGTTTGAGGTTGGTGATTGTCATCAGGAAGGCTGCGGCTGCCTCTGCCACTTAGCATTAGGATTTATCACATCAAATGTCATCATCTTTTTAGTTTTTATTTGCAAGGGATTTTGGCTCTAACTATATCATCAGGAGGGAGGAAAAAAAAGTGTGTTTAGGATGAATGAGACTGCCTGGAAGCTCTCCTAAGGGTTTTAAGTTTCAGAAACAATACCAGATTAAAGAAGCAGCTCCCTGAGCAGCAGAACCAAGGAAACTGGATAATTTAAGGATTTATGTCTTAGGACTCAATGCCCCTTTAAAATTCCTGATGTCTATTAAGAGCTGAGCTAACACTACAGCCTGAGGTTATTATTAGGGCTCCTCTTCTCCTCCATCCATCTGTTTTCCTGACATCCACGAGAATTAAAATTTTTTGAGACCTTGACCCATTTGCCAAGTTTGCTTGACACAAGCCAAGAGGTTTGGAAATTGTTATGTGGAGTCTGCTAGGTGCCTGGACTATCACAGACATCTCAATTCCTTAGAAAACTGAGCTAGAACTCTTGGGTGAGGCTCTACCACCTCCTATTGCACCTGGATTTTTATAACCATGCATAGAGAGCGTGTTCTGCTCCTGGAAAACTCTATCCCACTCGGGATGTGCCAGGGCTGAGCAGCTGCCCATGCTGCCAGCACGGCTCCCAGGGAGGACCATGCCCTGTCCATGGAGAAATCCAGGCTGGTCCAGCCTGGGAAAGATGATCCTGAGGTGGGATCTGCAGGGCATTCTCAGCAGGGCTGTCTGTCACCAGGGATGGGCAGGATGACAGATGTCGGGTGAGGCCGTGGCTGAAAGAGGAGAGAAGCAATATAGATGTATATCCATCAAACAGCCTGGCTTGTGCAGCCAATAACAGCAGAGATTAAATCAGTCCTCCTAATGCTCCTTTCTGCCATTTCCTCAGGGTTTTTGCATCCACTGTAGCTCAGAGTATGTAAATAGACTGATTACCTGCTGCTTGATTCTCTTTCCAAAACGCCACCTTCACATCGCTTGTGCCAGCGTAGAAAATAACTCATGGTACAAAACCAGTTATAGATCTTTT
The DNA here is from genome assembly GCA_013400635.1 of Hypocryptadius cinnamomeus. NCBI lineage: Eukaryota > Metazoa > Chordata > Aves > Passeriformes > Zosteropidae > Hypocryptadius > Hypocryptadius cinnamomeus. The sequence continues at coordinate 85,210 of VYZP01056763.1, read as the reverse complement.
TATTATTATTTGATGGCAGCATTTCCATCATTGTGGTGATTGATCAAGCCTTTAAATCCTGTTCAAAACCTGCATCTTTCTTCAGCTCCTGCCACTGTCCATGTAAGTACCAGGAGTTCATATCCAGCAATTCTTTTCTACTTCTTCCTGCCCATTCCTTTGACAGGGGCTGTCAGCAGAGGTTTCCATCTGCTTTCCAGAGCTGAGTAACTGGTTCATTATAAAGTCAACATGACAGGTTGTGGAAAATGGAATGAACACCTTTCCATAACCACTGTATTTATGCAAAGAGAGATCAGTCTGCAGGGGGATTGCTTCTTTTTGCAGATGTCCCTGAGCTGGGAAAACAGCATAGACCAGAGACAGCAAAAGGATTTTTGTTGTCAGTGGTTTAGAAGATTGCAGCTCCAGGGGAGGGAAGAAAAAAAAAAAAAGTTAGACATTAAAAAATAAAGTGTGTGTTAGAAAAATTTGAAAATATTAGAGAGAAAGTGTCTGATCTAAATGGGCAAGAGCAGTCGTGTCCTCAGACAGCTGTCTCAGTTTGCCTAGCTCTGACTTTAAGATAATTGAGGCTTCATCAGTCTCAGAGCCTTGGGAAAAAATTAAAAAATAGGCAAGGGAGAGACAAGATCTGAGACCCAGAAGTCTCCATTTGTGGGTTGTTGCAAGGTCAGGTGGATTTGGAGGCCCCCACCAGGCACTTTAATTACAGCTCCACCTCTATAGGAAACCCTTTGCCTTTGTAACGTGGCTGCAGAGACCTGGGACAGCATTGGCCTTGCAAAGGGTGGCTGAGTAAATGCACCCCTGTGGGCAGGCTGTGGAAAACAGGCAAGTGAGAGAGATTTCATCCCCCTCTTATCTCAGCAGCTCCTCCCTGGCACTGCCTCTTCCACCCCTCTACAGTGACCAGGGTACAGCAAAGCCCAGGGGCAGCTGGGGGCCTTTAGGGTTAATAAAATCATTCTGAAATCATGCACTCAGGTCTGATTTTGGGATGTGCTTCCCTGTCAGCAGGGAATTCTGCTCACGTGTGAATTCCAGGTTAACACAGAGAGTTTTTTGCTTGCTCTGAAGCAAGGCCAGCCTGGATGGAGCTCTGAGCAGCCTGGGCTGGGGGAAGGTGTCCGTCCTATGGCAGGGGCTTGGAATGAGTAGGGCTTTAAGATCCTTTCCAGCCCAAACCATTCTTGTTGTAATCACACATCTTCTGAACAGAGAGAGACACAGCTCTCACAAGATTTTCCTTGGAAGCTGTGAGAAAGCTCAGAGAAAGAATTAAAACAATTATTAGCTCAACCTCTGCACCTGGCAGGCAGTCTCTGCCAAAGATGTTTACAAGAAGGAGTTGTCCCTTCTTGACCAATAGGTGAGAGAAGATTCCTAAAGGCCAAACAGGTCTTAGGTCCATCATTGTTTCTATAAGAACTGTGGATTTCTAATAAAGTGCCTTTTTATGCCTTCTCATGATGGACTCTTTGTATCACCTTTGTCTGTCCCCAATACCCCTTCAGTGATAATTGGTGACCCCTTCAGTGATCCATTCTGTAATTCTGTGATCAGGGATCACAGGGAGCAAAGGCGAAGGTGCACTGAGTGTGCCTCACATTTTTCTGAAGTACAGAAGTGTCACCATCATATTTTCTGGAAAAAATCCCTTCACCAGCATTCTTCTCCTGGGAAGCTGAGAAGCCTCAGAGAAAAATGAAAACAATAATTATCTGATTTGCTTCTCCTGTGTTTTGCTGCTTTGGAATGTGGTTTGGACATTGTTTACCAACAGGTGCATGTTTCATTGGTTGCATGTGAATTGTTTTAACTTAATGACCAATCCCAGTCCAGCTGTGTTGGACTCTAGAAGGAGTCACAAGTTTTCATCATCATTCTTTGTAGCTTTGTAGCTTTCCTTTCTCTATTCTTTAGTATAGTTTTAGTATAGCACCCTTTAATATAATATAGATCATAAAATAATAAATTAGCCTTCTAAGAACATGGAGTCAGATTCATCATTTCCTTCCTGCCATGGGGGACCCCGAAAATACCCGACAGAAGTGCCTGGTGTGCAGCAGGATTGGTGCCCTCAACATCCTGAGCACAGGCTCTGCCTGAAGAGCCTCCAGCCTGCAGAGCAGCACTGCAACAGGACCCTGGTTATTCACAGGGCAGGAAGTTCAACATGCAGTGAAATCTCAATTTCACAGGGATTTCACAGCTGAAAACATTCTCTCACCACAAATAAATACAGAGGAGTAAAATCCATGCACCAAGCACCACAGACAGCCTGAGAATGATTCCCCACGCTGGAGGGAAGGTCTGTGCATGCACCACAGGGTGAAGCTGTGGGGAGAAGTGTGGCTCAGCAGGACTGCCCACATGGCAATGATGTTACCACATTTTCTCTCAAGTTGTTTATATCTGAAATGGACACATTTTAGTGGGTCTAAGTAGGATCATCAAACCAATAAAAAGCAGCCCTGACATTTTTCTCCTCCCCTGCTGTTTCAGCCACTGCAGCACTGACCTTCTCTTCTCTCTATCCAGACCATATTTCAAAGGAAAAGAAACTCAAAAATCTTTTTTTCCTTCTCTCCAAACTTTGCCAGTGCTTGAAATATTGGAAGACCTTTTCTGGGGCTAAAATGACCATTAAAAGTGCTACTTCTTCAGCAACTCCAACATTTTATTTTAAAAAGAAAGGAGATCTTAACCAGAAAAAAAAAAAATATGGGGAGATGTGTGTGATAGGAACATTATCTTTCTCAACAAAACCAGTGTGGATGACCTGTGAAATTGGGCTTTTATCACTCCAGAACATGACTATCTTTATCACTTAGACTTGATCACTCACAAGAGATTTTAGCTAGTCCATAATAACTTAAGTCTCCCTGTCCTAAATCCCTTAAGGAGTGGAGGAATCAGCTCTACCTGACCATATCCATGGGCTTTAAAATCCATCTAGTACCACTGCAGCCTCTGGTCACACAAGATAACACAAGTCAGACAGGGTCAGTGCTGGCAACAGGCCTGCTCTGAGGCACAGGGAGTGGTGTCTGTGCTCAGCAAGTGTCCACTGGCTCTGTGACCCTCTAAAAACCTCCAAAAGGGACTTGATGTGTCATGGGAGCAATGGAGTGTACTGAAAACCAAGGTCCTTGGTGACAGATTTTTAGTAGCACATCCGTTCAGACCAGCCAGGAGGTCCCTTCCCACAGAATCACAGAGTGGTTTGGGTTGCAGGGACCTAAAAGTCATCTCATCTCATCCCCTGCCATGGGCAGGGACACCTTCCACTAGTCCAGGTTGTTCCAAGGCCTTGAACACATCCAGGGATGGAGCACCCACAGCTTCTCTGAGTGTTATTTTCCCCCTTTGGCACCTTAAACCAGTTACAACCCACCCGAGACCCTCTGGCCAGCAGGATCCGGAAGCACAAAGTGATCCCAAGCATTGCTGTGGGCCTGATGGCCTGAGTCAAACAGCATCAGCCTCCAGCCCCCTGAAATTATTCAGAGTCCCTCAACTGGAGTTTTCTCCTTCACTCCCTCCCCTAAATACTCTTCAAAATGCAGGAAATATGGTTTGCTGCACCTCGAATTCACAAACAGCTGCATTTTGGCAGCTGATGAAGCAAGGCTTGCCACATCCACCCTGCAGGTCTGCTGGTACACCTGTAAAACATTCTGAATCCTACTGAACTGGAGAGGTTGTGCAGACACACAGCATCAGTGCTTAATCCTTTTAAATCTCTTCCACTGCACCAGGTTTGCACCAATCCCTGGCAGACACCTGTGAAGGGTTAAATCAATAAAGCAAAGAGGATGCCTATAGGCAGCCAGTTCATTTCCCAGTATCAAAGATATTTATACTTTCTCTGTGTCTGAGTTATTGTGATAAATATGTTGAGGTTGTTTTATTAGTAAGATAGTTGCTATCTCATGGAACTACTTGCTGTAATACAGAATTCATGAGCTCCTGGCAACAGACTGCATTAAACCACTTAACAGAGGTCACTTCTCCAAAGTTTAGACATTTACATTCTAACCACCAGCCTGGCTGCAAGCAGGGATTTATCCTCAGCTCCTCAGCCCCCAAGTGGAGCTGCTGGGGTGCTGGAGACAGTGGCAGTGTGTCTGGAACACCTCATGATGTCCTGCAGGACAAAGCCAAGAGTTGGTTTACCCAGACCTGAAAATGACATTTTATTCCTATTCTATAGCAAAATAATAAGCTGTACCCACAAGGTTGGAACAGCTACTTAACATGGCCTCCAAAAATGGGAGCAGAGCAAATGAGGGTGCTGTAAAAAGCCATAGGTACTGAGAGCTGGAAAGCAGGGATTGCTTTTTTCTTAAATCAGCCTCTTTAGGGACAGAAGTCATAAACAACAGAGCCAGCTCCTCTTGGCCAGGCTGGGAGTCAGTCCTGAAGCCATGTCCTGAGGAAAGGCTGCTTTGGAAAGCACCTTCAGCCTGCTCAGGTGGGAAACTGAGCTCCTAAAGCTCCTAAAGCTAGGGAATAAAGAGAGGCTCCCCTTTGCCCCCTGATCCAGCAGGACACAGCCCCAAATCTCCACACACTGGTCAGGAAACAAAGGCTGCAGTGGCTTTGGTGACTTCCACAAGAGTTTGCATTTCTCTCTGCCAACCCTTTTCAGAAGCTGGTCCCCTGCTGTCATGTCCCAGCTGGGACAGGCTGTTCACAGGAATTTCCCCCACAGAATGCTGCCAGATGTGTCCCCTCTGGGCATGGCTGCTCACAATCTGCATCTTGAGCATCATTCCCACACAGCCTCTGGCTGTAAGGGCTGAGCCTTCTCCAAAGCTGCAAAAAATAGGATTATTTTATTTATTTTTTTAAACAAAAAGATCCATTTATTGGGAAAAGAAGAATTATGGGGAAGATGATAGTAATAAAACACCATTCTAAAGTCGGAGCATTATTTTTAAAGAAAATTATTAGTTCATAAAAATGCAACTGGGTAAATAATAGGTTAGTCCATCACATAAACACATTCTAAAAATAGCTTTATTGGATCTAAAACATCTATAGAAGCTCAGCTTATTTATCATTTTAACATATATCTATAGTCACAATGAATTTATTAAAATGTTATATCCCATAATCTGCCTGATCAAACTCAGATAAATCGTTGTACTTTGAACATCTTGTTAACAAGCAATTAATCACAGCCCTGAGTGCAGCAAAGGAGCTAATTCTGATATTTACTGTTCTTGGTGGCATAGGCAATGCATTCTCCAGAGCTCTTGAGTCCTTCCTGATATCAGTACCAGTCAGGTGTGATATGTGGAAATGTCTCCCTTCATGCAAAAAAACCAATCTCATCCAAATACCATTGATACAGATCAGCACAAAACCCCAGCCAACTCCCCCTGTACATTGTGGCCTCCATGATCTGTATCCAACTGCTTTATTGGCAATATCCCCTTCCCAGCACCACTTTGTTTTGAATATGTCTGAGTTAATGGATGATCTGTGCATTCCCGATCCACTCTTCTCCAAGTAATGTATATACCAAAAATACCAAAGTGGATAAGATACAGAAAGTCAATTTATTTCTAGGATCAAATGATGCTGGAGCAAATCCCTGTTGTTTTAACCCCCCCACATCGCTTCGAGGTTAAATACTGTCTTGATGCAACCTTATTACTTAAAGTTTTCTTTCCCCTCTTTTTTCATGTGTTTTTAAATGAAAACCTCTCAGCAATCTCCTCTTTCTGTTCTAGTACTGTAAATAATTGATCACACTGATAAAACATTTTGGCTGGACCAAAGCAAACATTTACCCTCAATATCTCCAAAATCAATCCCAGCAACACTGAGGGGCTCAGCATGGAGCCAGTTTCACTGAGGCCATTAAGCCATCATTGTGGTCTGGGTATTTGTTTCAATAAATTGTTTGTGTTTGTTATCATTTCTTAGTAAAACTAATTAAGGAACTAATTGATTGTTTTGTTGTTCTACTAATTAACTCCATATGGTGCACATCTCCATGGAGATACTGTATGAGTTATTGGGACTTCAGTGATTTAATGCGTCACTATTGGATGTGGGGACACTTGTTTAAATCTAAGCATCCTTTCTATTTAAATCTCCTTTGGAGATGAGCTTCCTGCCTTTTCTGCCTTTCTCTCTTTGGTTAGAGACATTTCATGAATCCAGCTATAGAAAAACAAGCATTTTGAAAGGCAAGCTAGCCAAAGAAGATGGAGATGTGGTTAATTGCCATGAGAGGGCTTTATTCTGTGAATAAATGAGGAAGATGTTGGCAACTTTGCCTCTTTGCTCCAGGCTAGTGAGAGCAAAATCTTTAGGTTCACTCAGTAGTCATCAGAGCAAGGGAGGTTCCTTATATCAGTGATTCCACAGCAATCCAGCTCCTCCTCCAGCCTCTCTGCACTAAAAGCTAAGAAAGATCAGCACAAAAAATAAATCCCCCAAGGAATCTCCTGAGTGCCCTCAACCATCCCTAAAATCAGGACTGGTGCAGACGATTCCCAGAAAAGCAATTAGTGGGGCTAATTTAAGTTATTCCACAGTCAGCATTTTCTCCTGGGATTCAGGAGACACAGGATCAAATCCCACCTTGGCTACAGTCTCTTCATGCTGTACTTTATGTTAGTACATACCAACCATATGGTACCTAAAGATCCCCAGCATCTGTGTAGCACAAGTAATTTGTGTTCCTGTGACAGGGAATTTGATCCTCTGTGTTCCTGGCTATTTTTACCCATTGTAAGTCACAGCATGATGCCTGCTTTTGGGTCACAATGGTAAAAATTGAATCCAGGACCTCTGGTTTCAAAAAGCACAAGGTTTGTCTCTCAATCATCTCTGAAGTTTGAAGGCACAGCCACCATTCTAGCAGAATAAATTAGTGTAATTATCCCCTCCACTGAGGCCAAGGCAGCAGTTGCTAAGACAGCACCATGGTCAGCTCACACAGACTCAGGTTTTACACACCCGACAAAGCACACACGGAAAATTAGGTTCAAAACCTAATTTGTACTCCAAAGACATTTTTTTGGTGAATAAATAAACACAGCATGGGGTAAATACTCAGAGCTCTCTTTAGAGGCTGGCTTTGATGACAGTGACTGGATAAATCCCTTCAAATTTCATCTGTGGTTGAGCTTAACGATGATGAGAGAATGGACTGGACATAGAAGAATTGCTGTTGTATTTCAAGTTTTCAAGCTGTCTGGCTCAGATATGGAGGGCTGGATGCAAAAGCTCCATGTAAAAATGACTTCCCTGGGGTCTGGGCTTGATGATGCAAGAAAGCTTTTGATTTCCAGTGATCCTGAAAGCCACACTGGCAGCCACTGCCACTCCCAGGAAAGCCACCTGTGCCTGCAGAGGGGCAGATGAAAAGGCGTCTCCTGAACAGCTGAGTTTGCAGTGGAACCCCTGGACAAAAAACAGGTTTGCTTCCTCACTCATGTCCTCAGCAAGAAAAGGAATTAGGAAGAAAAGGAGTTAGATCCAGAATGCTAAAACCCACAGTTAGACTTCCCTGTAGCATCAGTTTTCCCAGTGTTTTTCTTGTTTCCTACAGTCCAATCATTTAAGGAGTTCTCAGAAAATTTCAGCTCCTACAACCAAGTGAGAACTTGAATACAGGCTTTTTCAGTTTTTTCCCTAAAGAAATCCACAATTTCTGTGGGCAATATATTCACATAATATTGTACTCATATATCTGTAAAAACAAAATCTCGGGCTTCTTAAGCCAGGTTTATATTTGGAATTTCTATCAGTATAGTCTGACTTAGGATACAGATCTGAGAGGACCTTTGGTTTGCATCCCTGAGAATATTAATTCCTGAAGCTGCCATATTTTCTGGGACTGAGGGAAGAGCAGTGAGCAGCAAACACTGACTCTGACATGTGGAGAACTTGTCTGAGGGTGAGTCTTCTCCAGTGCACTCATCTACTCAGTGGCTGCTCTTTCCACAGTTCTGTCTTCCAAGAGCCAGCAACAAACTACCAGGGCAACAACAAACCAAATCAGGACAACCAAACTGGCCCACTCTATCCTCAGTTCCACCTTCATCCAGTCTGCTTAGGGAAGGAAAGGTCCAGAACCACCAGGACTCTGCCTGGAGGCTGACACAGAGACAGAGAGGAAAAAAAAGCCAACCAGGGAATAGAGGTGAATACTTTTTCTTCCTTGTACTCTTTAGTATTCAGCCCTGACCTATTTTAGCCTTAAGCATTACATCGTGACTGATGATTGCTCTCCTCTGGCCTTTGTTTTCAGCTTTCAGCTTGTTGATGTATTGCTGAAATGATGTTGTCTGAAGCACCTCTGCTGATCACGGAGGCAGCAATCAGCTCACCCTGCGATGAGCCATTGAGACAGTCAGGCGGGCAGCAGCATTAGCCTGTCAACTCTGCCTCTTCCAACAGTTAGAACAATTTTGGTGAATTACAAGCAATAGAAAATCACTTTAGCTGCTCATTAGGTGGGAGACAGGATTGATGATAAATGCTCAGAGGCTTTGAAATGGCTTATGCAGACACAGTGTCCCTCCCCAGCAAGGTCCAGTTAACCCTTTTGCTGGTCAGGAAATAGGGGTGGTCACAAGCCAGGCACCTGCTGGGCTCTGCTCATGGATTGGCAAAAAAAAACCCAACTCTAGCAGCAGGCACAGCTTCTAAAATGAAGGGAATCTGTGGGATTTGAACTTCCCTAGCTTATTGACCTGATGAAGTGAGTCCAGAGGAGGCTACCAAGTTGATCAGAGGGATGGAGCAGCTGTGCTGTGAGGAAAGGCTGGGAGAGCTGGGATTGTTCAACCTGGAGAGGAAAAGCTTTGAGGTGACCTCATTGTGGCCTTCCAGTGCCTGAAGGAGCTACAAGATGGAAAGAGACTCTTTACAAGGGTCTGGAGTGATAGGACAAGGGGGAATGGCTTCAAATTGAAAGAGAAGATATTGGGAAGAAATTCTTCCCTGTGAGGGTGCTGAGGCCCTGGCACAGGGTGCCCAGAGAAGCTGTGGCTGCCCCTGGATCCCTTGAAGTGTCCAAGGCCAGGTTGGACAGGGTTTGGGGCAGCCTGGGATAGTGGGAGGTGTCCCTGCCATGGCAGGGGGTGAAATGAGATGAGCTTTAATGTCCCTCCCAACCCAGCCCATTCTATGAAGAATAACTCCATCCCACTTTTTGCAGGAATGCAGCATGAAGACTTTGTTTTCCATGCTCTTCTCTATCCATCTGAAACAGTGACTTCAGCAGCCTGATTTCATTCTATCCACACACACCTGAACTGTGCTTTAGATGCACAAAAGCATGTAGTGGATAATGGAGTGGAGAAGGTCTGTGGGAGCGAAATGATTGCCTTGCTTGGGGTTGCTTTCTCATGTGGAAGGAGACCCCTGTAAATACTAACAGGAATAGAAAGGCCTCTGATGCTGGTGTTTTGTGAGGACAGAAAGTCCTGTAGCAGAATTTCAGGCTGCTGACACTGCAAGTCAGGGCATGTTGCAATGTCCTAGACACAAGTTTTGGAGGTTCGATATTCATAGTTATGGGAAAGTAACTCAATCAGAGCTCTTGAACCAGCAGTTTCAGGCTGGGTTCCTCACACAGGTCACGTCTCCCAGACCCAAGAGGTGAATTATTAGATAAATAGGAGAGGAAAGGATGGAAGAAAAAGGCAGCAGTAGGGGAAATTCTGATAAAATAAATGTACAGTTGCAATGATCTCAGTACTCGAATGCTCACCCACTCCTACAATGGAAGCACCACATCAATGAACCTTGAACAGGAACCTGGAAAGGACCAAGGATGACTATCTAAAGAGTGAGCAGATTGTCAGAGACGAGAAAAAATGGATCCCAACCTCATCAGGGGGACAAAAGGCTTTCTAAGGACATCCTAGAAATGTGGGTCTGACTTGCAGCTCTGCTGTGGTGTTGGTACCTCACCTGCCCAACACACAGCACCTCACCTGAAATGGGCAGTGACACAGGGGCCACCCTGAACAGAGCTGCTTGTAGAGCTCAGCCCACAGAGTTTCTGGGATGGGGAAGCTCTTTGTGTGTGAGGACTGAATAATCTAGATCTGGCCCTGAAATTCTGAGCCTTCATAGACTAAGCTGCACCTCTGAGCACTTTGTCCCTTTCTGCTGCTATTTCAGGCAGCGTGCTGGGGGACTGGTTCCTCCTGCCATGGCATTGAGAATGACAAAGCCTCTCTACAGCATTCAGGAGAATTGGATGGATGAAGGACAGGCAGGACAAAGGAGCTGATATTTTGAGAAGCTTCTTTTATTCAGATCAGGTCTTTTAACTTGCCCTCATGCCTTTGTTCCGCTGATTTAATGATTCCTTCCTCCACGCCTCCCCTCTATTTCCATTTGTGTGGATCAACTACAGCAGCAGGAAACTCTTTAATTGGCAAAAACATTTGCTCAGATGCAGAGGTCTGCAGGTACAGGAGCACATTCAATGAGTTTCTTTCAGCATGGAGGAGAAGAAATTGCCATACCTTCTCTACTGGCATTAGCAGGACCATTTTCTCCTCTTTGGATCTGGGTTCTGAGATATCCACAACTGGTCAAATAGGCACTGCTGCTCCATTTCTTCTTCTTTTTCTTTTTTTTTTCTTTTTTTTTTTTTTCTTTTAAATCAGGTAAAGATGGATGACACATGTGTCTCCTGGGAATTAGGAGACACAAGTTCAGTTCCCTGTTTCACTGCAAGCTTCCTGTTGTGTCCCAATAAACTCTTTAATGCATCACTTGAGCATTTCTCTGCGAAGTGCTCTGAGAGGCAAGATTTAGGAAAGTAAGATTAACTTGCAGCTGAGATTAAGCCACTAATTCAATACATCCCTGTGAATATGTCACTTGGACACCCAAGTCACTCAAGCCATATGGTGTTTAACAGAATCTGAGATCTATCCCTTCACAAGCCTTGTCCTTGGAGTGACTATTCCCTCATCGCCCTCTGAGACACGACAGCAGCAGCACTTCTGTACCAGGCTGGAGAAATGTGAGATTGCTGTGCTGCAGCCTGAGGCTCTGGGGTGTTCTGGAGAGCCATGAACAGCTCAGGCCTGCAGTTCCTGAGCTGTGCTCCATGGGCAGAGTCAGTGCTCAGCAGCTGATTGATCTCTGTGCTTACAGAGCAGCAGCTCCCACCAGGCTGTGCTGCCTTTGCCACCCAGGCAAAAGGCTCACCCAGAAAACTGAGAGATAGTTAAATAAGAAAGGAACAAGATGATGCTTTGGAGATGGGTATCTCCATGGCAATAAAGAGAAAGGGAATGAGATACACCTGGAACACAGACCCACCAGGGGACTGTGCTATGAGACAGCCAACAGAGGGAGAAATCTGATACACAGGGTGACTTGATAATTCCAGCAACTGAGGGACTAAGACAACTTCATACTTGGCTTGATTCATACACTGAGGTGTCATAAAAAGAAGCAAACCCAATATTTTGGTCCATCTTTGCAGAGATGTGGCAGCTGCACCAAGAATACTGATATATCAGGACTAGGAGGCCTCCAGTTGAGCTGGTGTTCATGCCTGTAATTGTTACTTTCCAATTCTGCATTCAGATGGACAGAAGCCTGTAGGAGAATATGAAACTTCCACTAAGACCTTTTTAAATAATAATTACTCCGTAGCAGTGCTGTGAAATCTGTTATTAACCTGAGGCCAAAGGCCACTCTGTTAATCAGTCAGGGCTCATTCTATCAAAAGAAGCTGGGGCTGATTGCTGGTCTAATCATAGGGTGACAGCAACTGTCAGACGTGACATCTCTACTAGAATAAAAACAGCCCTAAGGGCTCAACTTTGTTGTGGGGGTTACAAGACAATGGCTCTTCTGCTGAGGGATTTTGTGTTGGACATGGCAAAGTGACACTTCCATGACTTATCCATGTGGTGCCTCCTGGGCTCTGAGTGGAACATCTCCCTGCCCTGAGGGCTACAGCAGGTGGGAGAGCGTGACATGAGCACTGAGTGATGTGTTCTCTCACAGGGACACCCTCAGGTGGCTTTCAGTGCCTCTGCCCCAATGGTTACTGAGAACAGAGAGCAGTGAGAGCAGAAATCAGGGCTGTGCTGTCCCTCCTGCCCTGCCTTTGCCTCTCACAGCCCAGGTGATATCCCTGCCTGCACTGACAGCCAACACAAACTCTTAGCTCAGGCACCAGGCAAGCTCTTGCCAAGGAAAGGGAGAGCCTGTTCCAGAGTGCAGAACGAGGTGAGAACGTGGAGGAAAGAAAACCAAGAGTAAAGTGCATGAGATCTGGGAGGGCACAGAGTTACTGAAAAGCAAGAAAAATGGGGGAATTAGGCTGAGGGGAGGCAACTGAGTTGTAAAGGCACATCAGTGTGCAATTGAAGGAGAGAATGGACTGGCTGCTCCATTATAAAGCAGGTTTTGCCTTTGAACGAACACATTTTCACCTCCCCTGAGTGAACCTGTCTCTGGTTCACCAAGTAGAGACTCTGAAGGGAACCTATAGCAGCTCCATGTTCTTTACTTTCAGTTGCTTTATTGAAATTCTCTGCATCTCCCCTCATCTTCTGCTTGTATTACCAGATTACCCAGTCTCATATTCATCTGTCTCTAAAAGATTAAACTGTCCCCTGGAAAAGCCATCACGTCCTGCAGGAGGAGATCCCATTTCCACTCCACACCCCAAGAAACAGAGTCTCTGCAAAGTTTTTCAGATTCTTAAGTCCTCATATAAGAAATAAGAAAGAAGATAAGAAATCTTCTGGCTGAAAATGAGAGCAAAGCCTCAGTGACAGGTGCCAGGAGATCCTGTCCCATGTGGCACAAAACCCCACCTGCATGGGGAAGGGAGAGTGGGGCAGGGAGGGATCACCCAGCCCTGACCAGAGAGGTGGAGCTCAGCACCTTTGCAGGCTCTGTGGGGTAGGGCTGAAATCCTGGGGCTCAGATTGAAGGGAGGGAAGGATAAACATCGCTGTGAGGCACAGAATATAGGAACTGCTGCCCATGGCTTTGTAAGAAAAGCAGCAGCAGGCACCTCCCTGCCATGCCTGGGTGTCACCAGGACACAGCCACACTGCTCCTTTTCTCTGCTCCCTCTCCCTGGGAGCTGCAGCTTTAGCCACGCTCCTCTTGTATTCCTGACCTTGCTCCCCAAGATTGTCTGCAGCCTCCAATCTCTGCCTCCTGTTCACAACAGCAATTTCCTTCCCCTTGCTGAGGTCCAGTCTCTGTCAGTCATCCTCGACCTCCCCCTTTTCCCTCCCCTCCCAGGTCACACTCAGCTGTACCAAGCTGCATATAAATCTCAGGGTTTGGGTTATTTTCTCCCTTCTCAGATCTACACCTTTGCTCAAACTCTCACTATCACCCTCATTTTATCCCCACTCGACAGCAGAACTTCACACTCTGTCCATTGCTTGGCAGCTGTATTACCAAGATGCCACTGACAACCATCTGCACCCTGCCTGCTGCACTACCCTGGCTCCTGGCTGCTCTCCACAGCTCCTGAGCATTTCCAGGGTCACAGCCTTGTTTCCTGAAACCATTTCAGCAGCTCAGGAACTCAGATGCACTGCCACATCCAGCAGTGCAGCAGGAAGCATTCTTTCCCTCCCTTCCCTTCCCTTCCCTTCCCTTCCCCTCCCCATCCCCTCAAACAGGACAGCCCCACCACAGCAAGGGCTCCTCGTGGGGTTTTCTCCATCTGCTTTGCCAACAAAAAGTGAGGCCAAAAACCCATCCAGAGCCACACTTGAACCATTCCTCTGCTCTCAGCCTTTGTGCCAAGGTTTCACATGCAGAGCAACACCCACCCTCACACTCCCCCACTAAAAACCACAAATCCAACTAATTAAAGGCCAGAGTCTCCCAACAAACACCCTGCCCAGGCTTGGGGGGAATGCTGGAAGTGCATGACAGCAGGCTGGTGTGTGACTTATTACTTTGTCATATTGTAAATATTGCAGAGGCCATATGGATTTTCAATACCTGAGCACAACTCTGCCATTAATATCAAATGTAATAAGATATTATATGCATGACAATCACGGGGAGGAAATGCAAAGCTCAGAGGCTGCCTGGTGGAGCTGTGCACAATTTGGTTTTGCCATGAAAAAGTCAGAGGAAGCCATAATGAACCATTTAGCTGACGAATTTTCTGTCTTTTTCTGTTTGCAAACTATCTGCCAGCAGACTGCCACTTTCTCAGACGTGTCCATTATTTGGAGCTCATCAGTGGACAATCACTCATCTGTCTAATCATGGGCCATTGCTGAGGGATGTGCTGTGGGCGTGCATCACAATGAATGTGAGCAGATTGGTGATGTGGTTCTCTCTCCTGACTGGATGAGATGGTTTGGAAGCCCCTGTGGATGCTCAGGACTGTCCATCAGGAATCTGTGCAGCTTGGCGTTGGCAATATTCGTAGCAGAGTGGTTCCAAGCAGGTCTGTGCAATATCTGGACCACTCCACTGCAGCCTCGTGGCAGGTCAGGGTTACCTGGCTGTGGGGAGGGATAACATCTGTGGCTTTCTCTGACCTTGCTCTCCACCTTCCAGTCCTGCAGCACCAGAATCCAGAGCAGAGTTTGCCCTTGCAGGGACAGAAACCCACACTGAATCCCACACAACACTGCTGAGGAGGCTGGAACATTTCCTCCTATCACCTCCTAAATCCAGCAGAAAATTTCACTGAGTTTAGGCCAACTCAGCCAGTATTAAACCGGAGATAATAACCCCTTGCTTTGCCTCCTGAGGCTATTTTCACTTATTGAGAGGAACAAAATGCAAGAACCTGATAGAAAGCACTTCCTTTCCACATCCTCCCTGTCCCTTTCCCTGTCTGTGCTGGCTGGGGGCAATGGAAAGGCAGTGCCCTTTGAGTATCTGCAGTTTATAGGAAGCTTGCAGTGACCATTTGCATAATGGGCTGTGCTCCCTGGTGCAGAGTGTGACAGGAATCGCTTACACACACTTTATTACAGATTTAATATAGTGCCTTTCACCAAACACAGAGCCAGGCAGGAAAACAAGCCCCTCGTGAAGCTCATGGATAAGCACATAAAGCAAGAATAAACTGAGATTAGGCAGGGTGGGGGGAAAAAAGCATAAAAGAACTTGAGTTAGGTTTTAAATGAGTTGATGAGCTCGTGGCTTGGCTGTCTGAAGGGAGATTTCTGCCAGACTGCAGAGCAGAAGAGAAAAGGCTCTAAGTGTGGAATTTGAGAGCGGTGACAACACAGGCGCCAAGAATTAACCTGACACACAGAAAACCCAGTCCTGCACAGCAGCAGCAATGATCACAACCCCTCTCACAGAACCCTCTTCTTTTCTCTCAGGTGCCTCCCAGCTGTGGCTGCTGGAGGGGTCAGCAAGAAGATGGATTCTCCCCATTTTACACACAGGGAAACTGAGGCACGGAGCAATGGAGTGGCTTGTCCCAAATCATCAGTGGGGAATCCAGAAAGAAAACCCCAGCTTGTGACACCCAGAGCAGTTCTTTACTGTCCCTGCTGACAGTTCCAAACTGCCTGTTGGACAGCATGTAACTCACAGGGCTGCAGTAAGGAAAGTGGCTTCTAGAAATTATTTTCATCTAAAGCTCAAAAATTGAGAAGTCCTGGGCACCACGAAGGGTCTGAGGTCCTCAATAGTTGCAAAAGCTTCATCAAGGCAGACACTTTCTCAGTGAAACACAGAAGCAGTCACATAAACAATTCAATTTCTTTAAGTTTCAGGTGGGATAATTTTGTTCCTCTCACAACTCTGGGCCAGTGTGGGTGCCACTGGTGTGCCCCAGGGGCAGAGCTGCAGGTGCAGAGAGGCCACCTGAGACTGTGGGAAAGAGGGGAAAAGAGGGACAGAAATTGCCTTTTTGGAACCAGTTTCCCATGACAACGTTAGAATGGTACAAGATAAGGCTAGTCCCCCCCACTCCATGAAATACAATAAAAATAAAATGTAAAAAAGAGGATGGCAACAGGGAGAAAAGCTTTTCAGTCAGGTTAGAAAGGCCATTACAAGCAGAACAAGCTTCACTTGTAAAGCTGGATACAGCTGTATACAACTGCCCAGAGTGCAATCAGCTGCAGCTTCACTGATTCAGGCTCTTCAATAAATAACTTCAAAAAGTTAAGGCTAAATTTGAAAATATTTACAAAGCTTTCAGTGAACCATATATGAGTGCCTGGCTCCAGGAGATCGTTTTTTCTTCTTTCTGGTCCCACCTGGCTGACCTCTCCTGCAGCCTTCTTTTGAGACATACAAGAAATCAGATTTCTCCCGCAGTTTTCCATCCCTGTGGCTGGCGAGGTCCAACACACTCATCTTGTTTTATTGTTCTTCTTCACTGTTTTGTCTAAATCTTGCCTGCAGCATCACTAGGGAAAAGATCAGACCAAAAAAAAAGATGGTGCTACATTATTAAATCATAATAATTTGCAGAATGGAGATCTGAAGAGGAAAAAAAAATTTTAAAAGGGTTTGTTTATATTGAAACTCTCCAGCTCTTTGTTTATCCTTCTGAGATATGTTTGGATGGAAATTAAGACAGACGAAACAACTTCTGCAGGGCAAATTTCAGGCTGGTAGAAATATTGAGTGTTCCCTCCCCTCCCTCCCCTCCCAGCATCAGCAACGACGTCCACACATCCAGCACTGAATGACTCAGTTTCCCTGAGAGAACCTGGTCCTGCTGAATGCATTAAGACCATTCTGGACACAAATAAAGATTATTTGTAGGTAATAAAGGCTGAGGGCACTGGGATTGTCCAGCTGGAGCAGAGTGAGGGCAGAGCTCAGGGATCTGCAGCTCCTCCCGAGGGGCAGCTCCCATCTCTGCTCTGGGACAGGGACAGGAGCCAGGGAACGGCTGGGGCTGGGCCAGGGCAGCTCAGGCTGGAGATCAGGGAAAGGTTCTTCCCCCAGAGGGTGCTGGCACTGCCCAGGCTCCCCAGGGAATGGGCACGGCCCCGAGGCTGCCAGAGCTCCAGGAGCCTTTGGACAGCGCTGCCAGGGATGGACAGGGTGGGGTTGTTGGGGGGTCTGGGCAGGGCAGGGGTGGCACTGGATGATCCCTTCAGTCCTGGATGATCCCTTCAGTCCCTTCCAGCTCAGGATATTCCATAATCATGTGATTCTGAGGATCAACAGGCCCCTTACAATGTGAGGGCTGTGACAGAGCCTGTGACAGAGGTCTGCTGTGGCTCAGTGAAATAAAAACCACTTCTGGAAATGGCTGATAAATAAAAGCAAGAGATCTTAAAGACTAAGTTAATACATGAATGAAATAACGGGAGCTGGAAATGAAACCTAGATTTTTGTAGCTGAGGAATGGGAGACAGCAGAGATGGATGTATCTTAAAATGCAAAGACAGAATGACAGAACCTAAAAATAAAATTTCATTCTTAGCTGTGCTGAATAGTAAACAATTAACAGCATCCAGCTGGAAACACCACTTCGGCCATGAAAAACACACTGGCAAAAAGGATAAAAAACTTAGGGAAGGAGCACTAAATCTGCTGTCTGTCTGCATATAAACTAATGCTGAAACCACTAAGAAGTGTCAGGAGACCCCTGAGCAGAGGAAGGGATAGAGAACTGAGCTGCACACAAAATTCCTTTAAAAATAATTGGAACAGCTAACTGCCCAGGAGGAATTGCCTGAGTGATTCCTACCACAAATGTGGGCACACAAGGCCTGAAATGAACAGGTTAGAGAGGAGCCCAGGCTGGAAGCATCCTTCCCACAGATGCAGGGCTGTGGGGCTGGGGAGACCCTCAGCCCCTTGGCTGCTCCCTGAGCCCTTCCCTCCCCTCAGAGGAGAAACCTGACAGTGGCACATCAAGGTCAAACCTATTGCAAATCAATAGCTCCAGCCTAACTTAGAGATCATTTGATAATGAGAAAATTTACCTCTTCACGTGTCAATTTCCTCATATGTAAATGAAGGACTATGATTAGACACCAAGGTAATGACACTTGGGCAAAGCAGGGATATTTTTAAATTAATTTCCTTCTGCTGCACACACCTGAAAGCTAAAAGGTAAATGGATACAGCCTGATTTTAATAAGAGCTGAGTAGGAGTTTTAGGACAATACAAAGTTTCTTTTCAATGTACACACAAATTTGGTAACTCTAAGGCAGACACCACCAGACAGCAGCCCTCATTTTCTATTCAATAAACCCAGGGTTACACAGGTTATTAAAAGAGGGGGTTTGGAGCAATCACCACATTTAAGGATGGATTTAACATTGAAACACATTTGAATTGATCCTGAGCATCCTCCCTATACATAACCTGAAATTTAATAGAAGTTCTTAATATATTCATGTTAACATATTACCAATATTAACAATAATATATAAATGTAATGTTCAGCCTGGAGAGGAGCAGACTGAGGTCAAAAACAGAATTTAAGAGACCACGAGAGAAGTTGTGTCCTGGTTCATTAGAGATGTATAAGAACAGCAAACAGTTTTGGCAACACAAAGAAAACACATTGTGCCGTTATCAGCCACTGAAATCCTGCTTTGCCCACTAAAAATTCGAATTAATTACCAAGATACAGCACAAAGTGAGAACGCCTCTTCCTAGGGAAGATCACACTTCCTGCTCCTGCATTTCCCTCTGCCTGCCTGCCTGGGAATATTCACCACCTATCACAGCATCAAATGAGTTCCTGCCCATGTCATATTATTTACAAAACCTTTCACACAGCCCCGGTGTGCAGGGACTGTGAGTGATAATAAACTCCAGTCTGACATATCAATGGCTCAGGGAAATTTCCTATTGCAATTTTCAACACAAAATGAAACGTCCTAGCAGGAGTCAAAGCTGGGGGAATCTGCTCTGAGAGGAATGATTTCAGGTAATTCATCATTATGAAATGAAAATGCAAAAGCCATTGAAGTCTCCCAAAATGATACAAATAAACCCATGCTGTAAAGTCCATGATCAGTGAGAGGTTATATTCAGCAGTACTTGGTCCAATAAATATTAAGATGTTAAATCACTCTTCATCTATCACAGTTCCCTTTCAGGGTGTGTAGCAGGAGCTTCTCAGAGCAGCTGGGACACAAGGCAGCTTCCCTGACATTTCCCCCTGGAGTTTCCCTTTGCTCTCAATACCAGGAACAGCAAACTGGAGAACTGAGCATTGTACCAAGCCAAGTGAGAGATTCGACTGCTGCTCTCAAAACTTGTCCATCAGAGTTTTGCTCACAGCTCTTTCTGCCTTGGGCTTTGCTGGGTGTGAGTAGAGGATGGTAGATGCTTTCAGAAATGCAAATTGGTCAAAAAGTGTCGTCCCAAGGGGAAAAATTTACAAATATTGTGTAATAAACCTGCATGAAGCATCCTTGAATAACTGTGAATGAAACAGAAAGTCTTCTAGGCTTAAATCAGACATTTCTTCTTGACTGGAATGGGAAATGTATTGCTTTTTTGACTGGGGAAGTCAAGCTACAAAGCAAAAGCTTTTTGGAAATGCTCTAATCAGCACTCAGTGCACTGATGAGCTGATGGAATCCCCAAGCCCAACAAGTCAGGTGGGTACTGAGTGCCTTTGGCCGTGCCAAGAAATGCTCATTCTCCCAGGTGTCAGTGACAGGACAAGAGCAAACAGCCTCAGTGTACACCAGAGCAGATTAGACTGGATATTAGGGGAAATTTCTGCATCAAAAGGGTTGTCAAGCCCTGGCACAGGCTGCCCAGGGCAGTGGTGGAGTCACCATTCTTGGAAGTGTTCAGAAAACGTGTGGATGTGGCATTTGGATACAGGGGTTAGTGGTGCTTGGCTGTGCTGGGTTCATGTTTACCTCAACGACCTCAGAGGGCTTTTCCAACATAAATGATCCCATGATCCCACACTTGAACCCTCATAAGATCAGCAGGAAAAGTCTCCCATTTCACAGAGGAAATGCTTGTTTCAAAGGCTGCTTTTTGGGAAGAAAAGCCTTTCCTGCCCTGCATTTCCAACCTTTCAAAGCCAGCCTCACCTCGGGGGTCCTTCCCCACTTCCTGAAATCAGACAGATCTTCAATTCCTTGGTCAGCCTTTGGCTGGGGCTGGTTTAGGACCAGAGGAGCAGATGAGGTTTGCAGATGTCAAGGTGTGTAGGAAAGGCAGCACAAGGATACCCAGCTGAAAACCCAGAGGGTGATCCACAGCAGAAGGAATGTGCCTACACAGGGCTGCCTGGAAGGCTGGAATCACACAACGTGAGGCAACTTCAGCTTCACTTTCCAGGACATGAAATTTCCTCCTCTTTAACTCACACTGCACCTGATCTGTCCCCAACCAGTGCTATTAATCTCACGTGTCTGCTCACATTCCTGCTGTCTGAAGACTGGGAAAAAAGCAGGGGATCACTCAAATTTCTTTAAGGAAATTCCCTAGACCAGACTCAGATGAGAACTGAGTTACAGTTAAGCAGATTTTGCACCATGAGTCTGGTGGTCCATTGATGTGATTATGGACAGTTTTGACCTCGTAAGAGTAGTAAATATCTGGTTCCCTGAGACTTGCTGAGTGTATCTAAAGAGAAATTATGCCTTTCTGCCAGAAATGCCTGTGTTTGTGTTGAGAGTGACAATCTCTCTCACTGGACCAGATAAGCAGGGCACAGAGGATATTCATGAGACAGAGAGAGCCCTGTGCTGGATAAAGGTCCCCATTCTCCTGCACAAGAAGATGGTGGAGACAGGCACATCCATCTGGAGCCAGGCAGAGCCACCAGAGGCTCCATCCACCCCCTGCAGCCCCTCTGAGACTGTTCCAATCTCTCCCATTGCTATTCCAGGGAGCATGGGCAGCTCAGCTCCACCTGGGAGGTTCTGGAGGGCTGAAAGTGCAAACAGCTCCAGGTACCACAGGAGAGCACTGCCCTGAGCAGGTCAGAGAGGGCACCCCTGGTGTTGCAGTGAAACCCCGAGTGGGCTCTCGAGGGATGAGGATGTGGGAGAGATGTAGATCTTGACTCCATGTTTCAGAAGGCTGGTTTATTATATTATGATATATATTATATTAAAATACTATATTAAAGCTATACTAAAAAGGATAGAGAGAAAAGATCCATCAGAAGGCTAGCAAGAATAGAAAAGGAATCTATAACAAAGTCCTGTGACTGCTCAGAGAGTCCACACAGCTGGACCATGATTGGTCATCAAGCAGAAACAATCCACATGAACCAATGTGGTTGCACCTGCTGCATTCCACAGCAGCAGATAATTATTGTTGACATTTCTCTGCTGAGCTCCTCAGCTTCTCAGGGGAAAAATCTTGGCAATAGGATTTTTCATAAAATATCATAGCTACACCCCTGGGGAATCCAAAAGGGGATCTCAGCCCAGGAGCAAGCAGGACACCAGGATGCACACAACAAAGAAATATTTAGAGATGAAGACCAGCAGCTAAAGAAATAGTGGACAAACCCTCTGATTCTTGAGTGACTGTGTTGGAGAAAATAAATCCTCTCTGGAGCTTGTTTGACTTTCACTCCTCAGTTTCATGCTTGGAAGTTCAGCTCTTTCTTTCACCACACACTGACAGAGGATTTTCAGTTCATTGGCTCCCAGGGATCCCTGAAGAGAGATGTGATGGTGCAGGTGTCCTATCCTCACTGGTACCCAGCAGCATGTCAGAGCCTTAAAAAGATGTTTCAGAGAGGGAAAGAGAAAGGACCTGCACAAACCTCACATTTCCAGTCAGGCACTCTGCAAGTTAATTCAGATGACACAGCTTCAGATGGAAATGTTTCTTTTTTATTCTGTGTCTAATGCAGATGAAGAATAATACATATGGAACTTGTTTTTCAGCAGTAACTTGTGAAGTAGTCAAAGTTTTGAATCTAGGGCAAGTAAATCAAGCAGAAATAAAGAGAAGGACATGCAAGCTGTAGTTGTCCTTCTCTATCACTGAGCAGATCTCTGGGAGGGCAGAGCAGGGGCTGCAGCACCACGGAGCCTCTTCCTGAGCAGCCTCACTGCCACCAGCTCTGAGCCCCTGGCTTGTGGGGCAGAGCCACAGACAATGCAATTATCTGAGAAAAAAAACTGTTCAAGGCAATTAAGAGAAATCTAATCATGTAGCTGACCCAGCAGTGCTGGGAAGAACCCAATTGTTTTAGTGAAAGAGTTTCCCTTGGCTTTTCTGCCTTTCCCAGTGTGGGGAATGAGGGCAGTGTATGACAGATATTTTTTAAAAAACAGAAGAACCCCAAGAAAAACTAAAAAGGAGACTGGGCAGAACAAGCGAGGTTGTAAATGTAAGAATTTATCTGTCTAAAAGTCTTGGGAATATTATTCAAAGCCCTGAACTGGTAAATACTAAGATATTTCAATAAACCCCCATTAACTCCTCTATCATTAGATGAAATTCTTTCCCAGATGCTATTCATTTCTCTCTGTACCAAAACTCTGATTATACTCAGTGGGGGTCCTTTTGCAATGACAAATAACTAAATGGTTGGGGTTTCAGTTATTAGGGGTGAGCCCAAAAAGGTAAAACTAGTTTCAGAAGGAAATGTGCTTACATAAGCTGGGAAGACCAAACCATTTGAAATGGCAGTAAATCTAAAAATTATCCGAACACCACTCTTCCTGCAGCCTTGAAAAGCCTGCCTAATTTTTCTTTTAAATGGTTTATTAAAGCTTAGTACATTTTTAGGCATGTCTGCTGGTTCAGCTGCTCCAGGAGCACAGCAAAGTCTGGTCTACACATCTCCTGAGAACTCCTTCCCTTGTGAGATCTCCCCTGGTTTCCCAAGCATTAGGAGCTCTGGTGGCTCACAGAGTTAATCTGGATCCAAAGGGCCAGAGGACAGGCCTGGATGGAGGGCCAGAGGGAGGGCTGAGGGCAGTCTGGCTGTTCCTGCCTCCTTTCCACAGCTGCAGGCCTGGGAGCTGCTGACCCTTCCTTAACTGAGCATCTTCCCATGGGCTAAGGCAGTAGGGACAGGTGTTCTCATCCTGATGGGGAAAAAAAAAGGCAGGGAATCATTTTCCTCAGCTAAAAGCTGCTGCAAAAGAGAGTTCATTCTTTAGTGAAAAGCCAGATATGGCTTCCTCCTTTTCTCACAAAGATATTCAGCATTTTTTCCTGTGTTTACTTGAGAATCTCCCTGGGAGGAGCTCAAAAGTCCCAGGGTAAAAAAAAAAGTTGCTGCTGTATCGCAGCAACCCTGGAAAGAGAGGCAGAGACACGATCCTGGTGAACTTCAGTGGGATGGCACGAGCTGAAGTGCACAAAAGTAAATAATCAGGGAATTTTTGAGTAAATACTACAGCAGCAGCAGCCCCTCCTGCCTGCTCCCCCTCGCTGTCTTGTGCACTGAGAGCATCTGTCCACATCTCCCCGTGCCAGAAGGATTACCACAGAAAGGAATTTACATTCTGTCAATTAAAACACCATCAAGCCAAGGATTAAAGTCACAAACACATGAATTAGAGAGGGTGCCAAGGGACTCTACCTATCTATCTTTCATGAGTTCTTGAAGTACATGGTATAGGAGCATTAAAGGCACCTTTAATCTGCTACATGCATGGCATTCACTTAGAGGGGTGGCTAATGAAGTGGCAACCAGCACAGGGCAAGCACAAGCCAGGATTGGCATCTGTCTCCCTCTCAGACTTCATGCACAAGTTGTACTTCCCCTCCCTCAAATGAGATTGATCATAAAGTGTTGAATATTACTGGGACAGGCACTAAAACTCTGACCCAAAACTGCTGAAAGTGCTTCATGCAAGGGATCAAAAGAAAAACTGGGCAAAACTGAACTGACCCCCAGCTGACACGGAGGAGAAATTGGGCTGCCCAGTGTTTATTCCCCCAGCACTGGGTACAGGACCATGCACCAGCACCTCCTGCAGCAGTTCATGCTGAATTTCAGCTTTGGCTTAAAGCTTATGAGAATGAGGATGGAAGTTACAAATGGTTTGCAAAACAGGGGAATAAAAAACCCCAATTTGATGCCATCAAATAAGCTGGTGGTGGAGGAATGGGTTCAGCCCCTGTGCCAGATTGCCCATCAGGAGGTGAATGTGCTGATGGTTTTACGTTTTATGGCCTGGGTTAACACTGCTGGGGTTTACACTGAATCAAGGTGGAGCAGATGGCAGGAGGGTTTCCATGTTGTAGCCAGGCTACATTTCCAATTCAAATGGCAGCACTTGGCTCCACTAAGGGAGAGAAACAAGGAAAGAAGTTGAGGTTATTCTGTATTCCAGTGCAGAAAGACCAAAACATTTTGATTTCAGCCTAAGTTACCTTTTGGGTATATTCAGTGCACAAAATGGCCTTTCTTCCCCCATGACTAGTGGCAGGCAGAGCAAAAATGCAATGGAATAGAATAAGAATGGCATATTTTGTCTCATAACTGTCCTCATATCACTTGGGTAAGAGAGTGTGGTAGAAAAATCACTGTGGTGGAGCTTAAAAGACCAAGTTTATCCCCTGATTCAGCCTCCAGCTTTCTGCACAGTGCTCAGAACCACAATTCCTCTCACCTCAAATGAAGCAACAATCCTTTCCTTTACATCCTACACACATTGTCAATTTTTCGTGGGAGGAACTGTGAACACTTTGTGTACTCTGCTCAGGAGCAGCATCTCGAGCTGCTATCTTAATTCCCCATAATAAATGAGAGTGTGAATTGGCACACACCAGGGTTTGCTCTCTGGGCTTGGCACACCCTGCTCGCCCCGGGCTCCCAGCCCTGTGCCTTCCATGGGAGCAAAGGCAGTCTAATTACAGGCAGGGCAGATTATTGCAATTTGATTACAGGCTTGGCTCTGATGGTTCCCCTGTGCTACTGGGAGAAGAGAAGGAGTACAGGCTCTGTCCTGTAGAGACTGTGATACAAATGAGGAGAGGGAAGATGGAAAATCCACAGTGGAGGAAATGGACAGTGGCTGCAGCCTCAGGGTCATTAGTCTGTATATTCTAATGATGATGAAGTGGCAGCAGCTTGCCCAGCAAAGGTCAAAAATTGTGTGCTCCAGAGAGGAAGGGAAGCAAAGGAGTTGTGTACTTTACCAAAAATCTGATCTTTAATCTGCAGCACCTCCATTTACCTCAGTGAATTTACTCATCTTGAGCTTTATGTGAGTGCAGGCTTCAGCCCTGGGCACAGCAATGGGTCCAGAACTGGGGCAGGAGGAGCAGCTTGTACCATAACATGCACTGAGCATCCAGTGTGGCTCTGTGTGAGCAGACCCTGCCACATGAGGAGCCCAGCCTGCCCTGATCCTCATCTCTGTCCCCTGTGTCCCCAGTCCTGCACTCATGGGACTCCCACCTCCGTCTAAGTTCTTCTCCCTGTGTCATTTTTACAACAGGATCTAAAGCACAGCCACTCCTTCTAGAGCCCAGGAGTCTTTGATGATTAGAGGCTGAGTCCAAGCCCAAGTTACACTGGTTTGTTGTAAATCACACAACACAGCACACATTCCAACACCTCTGTATAAAAGGCCAAAACTCACCATTCCTATTCCCTCTGAACCCTCTGCTGGTGTCTCTGTCACTGCCTCACTTCTACCAACGGCAGTGATGAAACTCAACAAACACTGGGAAGGAAAAGAGCCTCTTCCTCCTGCTTTCCTCTCTGCTCTGCCCTTACACTCCCAGTACAGCTGCAAACTGCCTGCAAGCTCCGGAGGTTTTTTTTCCCCTGGTTGTGATTGCTTCACCACCCAAGAGTTATCCCTGCTCTGAGGACTCAGCTGCTGCCGAAACTCCAAACTTCCTGCTGCTCCCTTGAGCACCAAGAAGAGC
Organism: Hypocryptadius cinnamomeus; assembly: GCA_013400635.1. Lineage (NCBI taxonomy): Eukaryota > Metazoa > Chordata > Aves > Passeriformes > Zosteropidae > Hypocryptadius > Hypocryptadius cinnamomeus. The sequence goes on along the minus strand of VYZP01056763.1, from coordinate 59,433 downwards.
AAAGTGCAGAGTAGTGAGTTCCCCCTCCTGAGCCCCTTCCCTGGCATCAGCCTTCCTGCTGGCCATGGCACAGCTCCAGCCTTGGGAGAAGGGAGAGCTGTGGGATGGGGCATCCAGCACTGCTCACACAGGCATCCCACAGCAAAAACTGGAGGGTTTCACCCCTTACCCCAGCCCAGAGGGTTGAAAAGCCTGCCTAATTTTTCTTTTAAATGGTTTATTAAAGCTTAGTACATTTTTAGGCATGTCTGCTGGTTCAGCTGCTCCAGGAGCACAGCAAAGTCTGGTCTACACATCTCCTGAGAACTCCTTCCCTTGTGAGATCTCCCCTGGTTTCCCAAGCATTAGGAGCTCTGGTGGCTCACAGAGTTAATCTGGATCCAAAGGGCCAGAGGACAGGCCTGGATGGAGGGCCAGAGGGAGGGCTGAGGGCAGTTTTCCTCCCTCTTTGAGGCAGGGAAGGAAAAAGCAGCACTGGTTTCACGTTTGTACCCAGGGCTGAGCTGCAGTGTGCCTGTGGTGCCCATTTTGTACCTCAGCACCTCCTGGGCTCACTGACACTGCACCAGGTCACTTGGTGACAATGAGTGGCATCACACACCTCAGTAAAGCACAGTTCTTTCCCTCTCCTTGCAAGGCAAGTTTTCACAGGAATAGGATGTGAATGTCACTGGAGTTGCTGGTCCCTGTGTGTGGGAGACAGCTCCTGCCTTCGAGCTGCCATGGCCTGGAGAAGATGTGAAGGTGAAGTTGAAGGGACTAACTCCAAATAACATTGTGAATTACAGCCTTGCTGGGGGAGGATACAATTCCATCACCCCTGGCCTCCTGTTTTCCATAAAATTTGTCTTTAAGCAAAATATTACAGCCCAAATTAAATCATATGGAAAACACACAGCAGCCCCCTCACTGCATCTTTGAGCGGTGCTACACTGAGGCACCTCTAAATTCAGTGGCATTAGATCCCTTTTCCTCAGTGAAATCCATGGAGTTTGGACTGACCCTGACTCCTAAAGGCAGGAAAGCTGCAGCCATTCACCCCAGGGCTGGTTTTGGCTCCTACATCCACATTAATTCTTTAATGCAGCATTCCACAATATTAGGTGCTTTCCTCGAGCAATGAGTGATGAAGACACTTAGAGAGAACTTTATAGCACTTCAGTTGACAATTTTCTGGGTTGATTGTGCACCTCCCTCCTGTCAGAGGTCTCTGCACCACAGATGGTGTTTTACATATAGCAGTAAAATGACATAGTTGGAACTGCAGCATATGTGCCTTCACTGTGCTCTGCATCCCAGGCAAATCCACTGGGTTTCCAGCTCGCTCCCATTTTGCAAAGCTCAGCTTAACAGATGGGATGCTGGCCTCTTGTTCTTCCTCCAGCTGATGGAAAGGATTGCACTTGTAGAATGGAGAGAAGGAAAATGAGAAGGACCTTCCTCATGAATGTTATAATGTTTCCCTCCACTACAAAGCCATGGCTTTGCGACGTTATAAAATTGCTGTTCTCTCTTTCCCAATGTCCCTCAAAATAAATTGGTAGCAACCCTTGCATGGGTTTCCATTTCAGAGAATCCTGCAGGTTGTTTGGTGTTTTAAGCTTGTGGAGTATTTCCCACCTGATTCATTGAGGGTTATTACAGAGGGGAATTCAGCATTGCCTGGAGTTCCTGGGCTGTCCATCCTGGGAATGTGGTGTTCTTTTCAGCTACAGACCATTCCAGCAGGGACTGGGGAGGATGATTTCCCAGAGATGCTCACCAGTGTGCTCAGGCTGCCCTCAGCCAGGAGGAGGGGCAGAAGGGCAATTCCCACTTGGACAGCACCTCCTCCACCAAAGCCCTCTGCTGTGAGATGTGCTCTGATAAATCTGGTTTAAATTCCTTGTGCTGCAGCTTCCCAAGGAAAGTGCTGCCCTGGCTGAGGGTCAGTGCTGGACAGGAGATCAGTGACCCTGTCAGACCCTGAATCCTGATCCAAGAGGTGCTGGAGACACCATCAGAGGATGTTCCCCCAAGGACAGCCACGGCAGAAGAGCAGATGGCATTGAGATCAAGATAGGAAACTTGTTAGCCTGGCTTAACCTTTAATAAAATTGATCTCAGCCTACTCACAGCTGGAAAACACAACAGAAATTGTCTGAAGGGAGTTTGGGGAGCTGTGAGCACGTTCCACAGCCTCTTCCATTTCTTCCAACCTGATACCCACCCAAAGAAATTACATTTCCTCCTTGAGAGAGAAGCACGAGCTCCCTCCTGGAGCAATCCCAGCCCTGGGATCAATGTGCCCACAGAGCCCAGCTCAGGCTCCTGGTGCCTCCAACAGAGTCCTTGTGACATCCAGACAAAACACACCCAGCAAAGCTGTGCCTGCCTTGACAGCCTTTGTTTCTGTGCAGTCCCCAGGGATGAGGCACTTCTGGGCTCCTGTCCAGGCAGGGAGAGAGGCAGAGCAGCGTTTGCTGTCTCCAACCTCTCCCCTGCACAGACCTGGCTGTTCCTGGGCCTGTCCTGCAGCCTTGTCACCCTTCCCTTACACAGACACAGCATTCCACTCTACCTGCAGTTGGAAGGGTGCAGTAGTAGGGGCATAAACCATGCAAACACTCTGTATTTCTTTGTATTTTCAGCTGACTGCTCAAAATTTAGTTCATACTAAAATATTCCTGAGGAGGCAGCAGAAATTCCCTATCCCTTTACTTCTGATACCCAAAGAAAATCAAGATAAAGCTGAGTTGATGCAATGACATCAGCTCATATTGCTCTTGTCTCACACTGTTTGGCAGTTTTTAATCTCAAAACTTCAGCTTTCAGAGCCATGTGATAAGGCTTAGAAAATATAGGAAGATAATGCAAGTGTCTCTACCTTTTCACTAGGGGGGAAAAATTTAAAATTGAATCCCTGTGACCCATTCCAGGGTCTGAAAAGATACGGCAACAAATGTCTGGATCTTCCCTTTCTTCATTAAGAAAAACATGGCCATTTTGGAACAAAGCTTTTGATTTCCAGGAGCAATTCACTCATGAATGCTCAAGGTTGGCAACTTCAGCCCTCCCCTGTATTCCAGGAGCATATGACAAGGAGACTTGCTATATCAGCTAACTTGTAAACACTGAAAACTGTCTGTATTTATGTCGAATAATCACTTTTGCCGGGCAAGCAAAAAACAAAGATCATGGTGCTCAAAAAAAATGGGGGGGGGAGGGGGCAAACTGGAATCAATATACCTTTAGTTCTCTTGTCTCAGCAAAAGGAGAGTCTGAGGCAGCTTTTTAACCCTTTCCCACTCTAAAGAAGATGAGAAATAACTCCAAACTGATCTGTGTCTTGTCATGCCTGCTCACATTAATTCTCTGATCTGGCTCGAGGTGCTGTGACAACAGCCTAGGCCCATGCCCAATAAAGATTTAAAAATACAAGATGTGTATGGTAAAATATTAAGACTGATGGCAAGTGCAGTGCCTGGGTAGAGAGCAGCAGGATCCCTGCCTGGCAGGAGATGTGGCCCTGCAGCCCAGGGGCTCATGTCTTGTGTGATCCATCACTTGATGGGCACAGGACATCCCCCAACATCTCTGGAGGAGCAGCTGAGCTGCCTCACAGCCCTGCTCACCTCCCTGTCCTCAAACTGCTGCCTGTATTGACAGTGAGCAAACACAGCACTTTTCCCACCTCATCATAACCCAGAGGATGTTTTAGGTTGGAAAAGACCTCCAAGATCAAGTGCAGCTGTTCCCCCAGCACTGCCAGGTCCCCCACAAACCCATTGATGCCTTGTGAAGGCTGACCTAGCACAGAGACTGGACAGAGCTAAAGAATAAAGCAGGGATTTATTAAAAGGATCTCCTCCATGGATCCACCTTGGGCAGCACAAGAGCCCAGCCAGGGCTGCACCCAAGATGAACCAAAATGGTCCCAAAATGCACGAGCGCTCCCGGGGTCTCTCCCTGTGATCAGCTCTGCTCCATGTGCAGATTGCAGTTCATTGTCCAATTCCAGCTTTAGCCCATGCACTCCCATCCTGCTTGTTTTTCTCTCTCCAGCCCACGTTGTTTGTGCTCTTGGGCTGAGATTTGGATCATTTGTCCTTGGTGCCCAGCTGCAGCAGGAATTGTTTTGTCTCCCTGCTCTGTGCAGAGAGTTCACCATCCCCTCACATGAAGCTCAGACCCACACACTAAAGCAGCTCAGAATCTGAAAACAGGAAAGCTGAAACCGGAGGCATCACCCAAGCACCACATGCACATATTTTGTGAACACTTCAGGGATGGTGATTACACCACTTCCCTGGGCAGCCTGCTACAAATGAACCGTGAAACCTCTACATCTACGTCCCAGGCTTGTTCCATTCTCCCTGGACGCCTCCAAGTCCCCAGAAAAGGCCAGAGCTTTGTGGTGCTGCAGGCTGAGGAAATCAGAGCCAGGCTGCCAGCTCAGCTTCCTCAGCCTCTAACATATGCAGGTAGCAGCACTGGTCCCTGTGATGTCACCCCAGGATTAGCATGCTGATTAACAGCTGGTTTCTTGCCATTCTAATAGGCTCTAAATACCTCTCCTAGGAGCTCCTAGCAGGAATTGGATTTTGGAAGGGGTGGGAGGGGATATTTTGTATTCACAGGGTCTTCTTCATACCCATCGGGCATTCAGTAATTCTCAGTAATTGTCCTACACTTTATACTTAAAGCTCATTGTTTTCAAAAAGCATTTCATTGGCAGGGGCTGATGCAGTTTCTGTCCCCCATTCCTGGCTCCCCCTTTTCCCTCTTGAATTATTGATTTTTCAGCAGAACAGGATTTGTCTTCATTATACGTGAGCTGCAATCACCACAGATATTAGTGTAAGCTCGTGGTGGCAGATTGATTAGTTCCTTGCATATGGAAGCAGGGGGTCCCTCCCACTTTATCAGGGATCCCCAGAGCCAGCTGTTCTTTACAGGACAAAAAAATGGAAATTAGATTTCAGTTAAATACATCAGGAATTAGATTAGATGTTATTATTTGAAAATGTCAAGCTTGGGGAAAGAGTGTTCCTCAAAGGACTAAAAAAAAAACATTTAAAAAATGGTGTTTTATGAAAATACTGGTGGCATCGCTCTTTGCTTCAGTGATATCCAAGTGGGGAAAATTTGAGTTTCCCTTCCCACCACTCATGACCAAGAGATCTAAGAGCAATCCTCCACAGCAGAGTGCAAAACTAAACAGTGATAAGAATATAAACTCACTCACCCTTAGGGACCAGAGCTGCAAAAAGCAAGTCTGCATTCCCAACAGCCCTGGAGCATCGTTCCTGCTGGTCTTTGCTTGTTGCAAGCAGGAAGTTCAAGAGCTAAAGATAGCCAGGGAGAGGTGTTTTTCCATCAGAACCCACTGGAGCTGGTGTGCAAGGAAACAAGAGGTGTCAGCCAGGCTTTGCTGAATAACTTCTCCTGTGGTCACAGGCACCTGGACCAAAGGGGATGAGAAATGTGCACCAGGGCCACAAAACCCTCACACTCTGGGCCACCAGGAGCACTGGCCATGGTGGTGGCAGTGGCCAGGCAGCAGCACACAGGTGCCAGGTAAAACACACCAGGCTTACACAAGTCATGGACATCCCACACCTGGGGATCCCACGGCATCCCATTAGTCCTTCTTCACCCCAATCTTCTTGGTGATGGGGGTCCAGAGTTGCCCTTCTGGAGGTGCCACCTTTATACAGTCCACGTTCTGGGTGGCTGCAGATGTTCCACAACTTGGGCTGCCATGGATGCAAGCAGTGGTTGCCTTTCCCTTCCCACAGTGTGCACAGCAGGAATTCTTGTTTGGCATGCTAACCAAACCTTCACCTCCTCTAGGCCTGGAATTAGCACCTTCCTGTTTCAAACTCCTCTCCTCCTATTTCAAGTTCCTGCTGTGGTGGCTTATCTTACAGTTCCTCCTGTGGCCTTGACATGGTTTGAGACAGGCATCTACATTCTTTCAGTCCTTACAAGGTCCCAGCCTCTTGCCTTGGGCTCCCAACCCTAGAGCTCATCCTGGAGCTGGCACTGCAGCCACCTGCACTGAAAGGATTCCTTAACTGCTGGAAGTTCCCAAAGACAATCCTGACCTGGGATTCACAAAGAAACAGGTTGGCACCCACCTACAGCAACCAAGTGCAGGGAGAGCTCAGCACTATCCCATTACCTGTGGAGCAGCTGCTGCAGAGGGTGACTGAGCTGCAGTCATCATAGGACTTTTTTGTGTGTATGTCTTACATGAAGAATGACAAGAAACAGTCTTTTCCCTAAGGAGAAGTCTGAGAGTTTTGACATTGTGGCCTATTGGTAAAAAAAAAAGCACAGATTTTTGTTCTATACTTAGATAGTCCACAGAGCCAACCCAAGCAAGCCCACTCAACATCTTGTATCCTGATTGACAGTTTTCTTTCTGCTTGGAAAGCTGTAATCAAGGCTGTTCCTGTTAATTCCAAACACTGCTGCAAACGTCATTTTCTCTACCCACCCCCCTGACCCCTTCACACTTTCCTCTGTCACCTTCCCTCAGCTACTTCCTATCTATCACCCCCAAAACAACTTGTTTCCCTCTCAAACCCTTTGTGGACTGTCAGACTAAACTGAGATAAGATAAGGTTTAATCACACTGGTTATTTTAGATGGATCCAATTCCAGCTAATCAGAGTCAGTTATTACAGAAAGCTGCAGGTTTATTTAAGTAGAAATTAAGCTATACAGCTAATGTTTCTATTATGAGGACTCTTGGAAACAACTTGGTAATAGGCTGTTAGCACTTTTATATTCATAGCCTCTTTGGCCTGGAAGAACAAGATGATTAACATATGTAAAAGCTCCAAATGATCAGCATCCTTGATGCTGATTCAAAGAACCTCCGAAGAGCCATTCCTCAGATATGTCCTTTTATAACCCAAACCATTTAATTTACATATTCATTTACATATGTCCCACAACACTTTAAAAGTTTCTCGTTGGATTGGTTCAATAGCAATTCATTTATATTTATCTCACTTCCACATTTGTAACATCATTAGAGTCACAATGAGCTTAAAATACTGTAACAAAATCCTTGGTGTCAGAACAACCCCACCTCAGAAATGTCTTATTAAAATTCCTCATCACTGAGTCTCAAAACATCTTCTAATCATATTCCAGTGCAACAAATTAGCAAATCGCAAGGTTGTAGCTCACGTTATCCAATTAAATGAAAATGAAGGACTTTAGCTCTGTCAAAGACAAATTATTCCTGCTGCTGCTTCCAGCCAACTTGGCCTCCAGTTTCTGGTCGTGTATACCACCTCAGTTATGCAGAGACATTGTACACCAGTGAAGACACTTTTCTCCAAGGGCAGTGCCAAATCGAGCCTCCCAAATTCCCCATTTTCCCATCGGCCTTTCCTCTGGAGCCCCCGGGGCACCCCAGGCTCACTGAGATCACTGCTGATGGAGCAACCACCCCAACGAGGTGCTGGCCTGCCAGCAGAGCCCCAGTGTGCTTCAAGGCTCATGATAACCCTTCACTTCTTCAACCCTCCATCCCTAAAATAGCTCTCCAGTCTTTCCTATTTATGTTACAAGCTCTCCAGAGACTCTTTATTTAGAAGGCAGCACAATGGAGCCCAATTCCCCCAGGAACACAGGTGACATTCCTTTCTTAATCACCGTGATCACCCACTGACCCTTTCATTCCACATCCTGATCCCACTGTCACACACAGACTTTATTTTTGGAGACACTTCACACACGTCAAAGGTGGTTAAATGGTTTTTATCTTTTTTATCATCATCATCATCATCCTGGCACAGAGAAAGCTTGCTACCATACAAGGACAAAGTCTGCCAGGAACAGAAAAGCTGCTCAGGAACCTTCTCACTTTTCCAGAGCTAACAGTGTCACTGACAAAGGCATTCACAGGTTCCCTCTGCAATGGGCTGGAATTAACCAAGGGGTGAGTCATTTTTCATTTGCAGAATTTTAATGACTGTCATCATCAGCAGCATTTGCATTCATTATTCCTTCGTGACATACCAAAGAGCTGGAGAAATTTTTGCTCTTGGAAAACCACATCACTGCAATACAAGTTGTGTCAAGGCCTTAATATTTATTTGAATTGTTCTTGGCATGCTTTTTTTTCTTCTCAGAGCACCATGAAGCATATAATTACTGAAGTAAATATATAACCCCACATGCATGTCTCTATAAAATAGTGTGAATATACCACAGAACCAATCATCTCTATAACATAAATACTTTTCCATTGAAAGATCATGTGATTTCATGGGTAGAGTTTTTTTGCCTTTTCAGTTGAGTGGCTGTGGGGCTTGGAAATCTGCAGCAGACTGAAAATCCATAGCCAGGGTTTTCAAAAGGAATAAAGGATACAGATTATGTTTTTTTCATGGAAGATTTGGGATGTTTCCATGAAGAACCTACATTTAAAAGTTGTAGATACCTCAAACACCACTTCCAGCATGTCCCCAGGCACAAAGATGAGGTGGGAGCCACTTCTGCAAAGCCATATCCTGGCAATGAGCTAAGCACCAGAGGAAATATTCCCAAGAGGTTTGCCCCACATTTTCCACAGCCCCAGTTTGGAGAGGCTGCCCAGCAGAGCAGTCCTGGCAGCCAGTTCTGCTGCTGGTTTCCCTGGGGAGAATGATGACAGATGAGCCAGCTCACACTAAGCAAGAGAACAGCTTTTCTGATTTAGATTTTCCATCAATAAGAAGAGCTCAGAGAGCAATACCTTGTGCCAGTTGGGTCAACAACAGATTCCAGAGTGTTCTGGTTTTTCATTATTTGATAAAAGAGATAAACCTCATCCAATACCTACCCAGCAGAAGGATAAAACCCTCTCCAAGGAAATTAAACACTCATGCTCTGACATCTGTGAGGGGAGACACAGGTAGGACAGGGGACTGTCATTGTCACTCCTCAGACCTCAGCAGCCCTCAGGGCAAGGAGCACAAAACTGGGACCAGGAGCTACACTTGCCTCTGTACCTTGTAGGGAATCTTGATGGATTTATCTATTTATTTATTATTTATAAAATTATTTATTTATTTCTATATCTTATGGTGGGAAAGCCTATTTTTACTATATAAGTAAATATAAGTCTATATTTAATGTTAGGAAGCTTTTTCCCCTTTGGTTTTAAACCTGGCTGTAGCAGAGCTTTGCTTTCATGTTGGAATATGCCTGGCAGTGTAGATTTTCAGCATAATAAACCTGAGCTACAGAACTGACCTGTCACAGATCATTGCAAACCTGGCCCACATTTTAAACCCATCACAAAACAGTGAAAGACTCCATATTTTATCTTTTATTCTTTTAAACACAAATATAATTTATTTCATTCTTTGGTAGCCCAGTGAACACAAGCATCAGGAGCAGCAGGGGCTCCATGTAAAATGATTGGGGGTCTGTACTCCCTAGGCCAGCACTGCCTGTGTTTTATATGGTATTTTATATGGTTTTATATGGTATTTTCTCTGCCTTAAATTCTACATTCTGATGATTTCCCCCAACTAATTACAGAGACATTTTATGGTACCAAAGAGACATTTTTTTCCCTTTTAGTCCCAGACCTGCGAACTCCCTGATTTCTCATCCTTATTTGATCAACAGGGAAAGCAAACACAAATTGGTCATTTACAATTCTCCAGGTGAATCCTCCATCCCTGGGTGTTTCTAACTAAGCCAGTCTGTGTCAGGAATTCCTGATGCCATCTTTTGAAAGCACTTGCAGAGCAAAGCTGGTAGGAAACAATGCACTAAAAAGCCATATTTTATACTCTGCCTCCTCGTGCAGGACTCACACACACGTGGAGCAGCATTTAACAGTAGTTATCTCTACTCTATTGAAAAAGGAACTTTCCAATTTTCACTTATGTTAATACAAAACCTAATGTCCTGTAGAAGCTGATGTGAGTTGTGCATGCATGAATTATTATCGATTTCCTTGCAAAGACTTATCTCTGGACTACAAACAGTCTCAACATAAAAGTTAAGGTGAAATACTCTCTCCAATGCATTACACAAAAGGAAACTATTTCCATTCTTCTGTGGGTAAACGGCAGGATATTGCTATGATACCCAGTTAATCCTTTTGGATGAGCATTAGATTTTTCTTGGCACAGCATCTTGTACTACTCTAAAAAAAAATTAAAAGGAAAAAATGCTGTTGCCAAGGCATTAAGCAAGAAAATGTTGAATGCTATTCTTGCAAAAGGAGCTTGAATAAACTATCAATGCACAGGATAAAGTGGAAAATGCATGAGTCAGGCTGAGCCACTGTATCTGCTGGGGAGAGTGGGGAGAGGCACACCCAGCAAGGCTCTGCCTGGGGCAGCAGAGAGCAGAGATGGAGATGTTGTCCTGGGAGCTGCTCCCAGAGTGGCAGCTTTGTCTTTTGGTGGTGACTCAGAGTTTAAGCTTTGTCAGAAAATAATTATTCTGCCCACCTAGGGAAAACTTTGATCTTTACATGAATACCTCTAAAGTGTACACTTTTGCACATCATGTATACCAAACCAGAAAATAATAAATGATGCTACAGAACTTCCAGGCATCTGTGTGTCTGTCTTCATCATGTTTCCATTCTCCTGTGTGGGTGGTGCTCTGAGGGTGGATCCCAGCACATCCCCAGTGCTCTGAGATTTCATCTGTTGGTGTTTTCCATTGCTCATCACAGGAGTCTCCAGCTGAAGCCTGAAGGGAGCTCTGTGTGCACGTGAGGAGCCCAGACCAAAGCAGACACAGCCACAGGAAAAGGGAGAACAGCAGCACATGGACCCAGGCTCATCCAGCAGTGCATTTCCATTTCTGAACAAAAAGTTTGTCCATTTTTGTCTCTCTGCAGCTCCAGACTGGGAAGTTACCTTCTCCTCCTTCAGCCCTGCTCCACCAGGGCAAGCTGCAGCCAGGGAGAAGGGATTTTCCCTCAGTGTGTGAGAGACTGCTCAGCCTGGAAAAGAGAAAGCTCCAGGGAGACCTTCCAGCACCTTCCAGTGCCTGCAGGTGGCTGTAAGACAGATGGGAACCCACTTTTTAGCAGAGCCTGTTGTGATAGTCCAAGGGGTAATGACTTAAAAGAGAGTCTATTTAGATTAGACATAAGGCAGAAATTCTTCCCCTGAGTGGGGGGAGGCACAGGGTGCCCAGAGCAGCTGTGGCTGCCCCTGGATCCCTGGCAGTGCTCAAGGCCAGGTTGGACATTGGGGCTTGGAGCAGCCTGGGGCAGTGGAAGGTGTCCCTGCCCATGGCAGGGCTGGAATGGGATGAATTTTAAGATCCCTTCCAACCCAAACCACTTTCTGATGTTATGATTCTATAAATACTGAGAGAGGACTTAAATTTCCACTGGTCTTACCTTGAATGGAAAAATCTGATTTTAAACCAGCTGGCCAGGAAGGTGCAGGGACACCAGCCATGCCAGAGATGGCAGGGAGGAACATGTAGTTTCTGATTTTATGTTCAAACCAAGCCTGCTGATTTACTGAAATTACCATCCATTTGCAGTGCTGTAAATGAAATCCAAAGCAGAGCTGGAGTTAATACATGGGCTGTTCTGATACTGCAAAGCTGTCATTGTTTTACCTCCTCTATCACAAAGGCATGTAACTGCACAGGATCCCCAAATACCCTGTCTTCTGTTCAGTACAAGGAAAATGAATTCACCCTGATCACTCCAGCAAACACTACACCTACTAAGGCACATATTTAATCAAATAATTAGGAGAGGTGCAGGGGAAATGTGTGCTGAAAAGATAATGTTGCACTTTAAAGGATTCATTATTGGTTATTACATTTTACACAGAATGTCATTTTCTTTACGAGTTAAAGAAAAGGTGAAGGTAGAAAAACAACATCCTACTGACTAAATGCTTCAGCTCCATCTAAATTACAGACTGTTGAGGACATGCCTGAGAGTGGAGGTGCCACCTTTCAAAGAAGCACTGCCATTATGTTGCTAACATTTCACTATCTGATTTTCCCTTTTCAAAGTTATTCTCTACATTCGAGCACTTGGGCACAGACATACCTGGGCATTGTGACATTTATGCCCTGTAACTCCCAGAGCCAGCCTGCAGAGTGTGTGGAGCCCACAGGAGGGTGGGATCAGAGCCTGGGACACAGGGAGAGCATCACCATCCATGGGAGCACGCTGAGTGCCTGGCAAGGACCAGGGAAAGGGGACCAAGGCAAAGTGCACGCACACAAAGCACAGCAGAAGGGAAGGAAATGCAGAAGACATTGTTAAATGCTGACCCTCAGCCTCATGTTGACAGCCAGCAGTAGCTTTGATTTAACGTGATGTAACTTAAAGAACAATCCAGCCTGCAAAACAGCTGAAAATCTTTCCCTGGGTTCCACAAACTGCAGTTCTCACTGAGAGCTCATGAATATTTTAAAGTGAGGAGACCAACAAATAGTTAAAAAAACACCTATAGAAAAGGGTCTGCTGCTGGTTCTGCTGTTGGTATTGAGATTTCCTGTCAGCCTTTACAGAAATTCTTTGGGAGTCTGACAGGATTAAGAGGATTAATACATTAAAGCATTATTACAGCTTTCACAGGGGATTTTCAAAGACTTTACACAGTGATCTATTTGTCCTGTTACATAGAACGAGCATTAATAGGCTGATTGAGAAGAATCACTGCAATCAATAACCTTAATTTTCATAAACATCTTCTGCCATCAGAAGCAGGAGCTGAGGTCACCAGCCCTCCCACAGCGTGCACTTCCACGGAGCTGCATGAACATATTTTTGGTGCATGCCAAAGGTTGGCCTGGGTGGTACAACCTGCTCCTGGCAGGGAAAGATTTGTTAACACTGACTCATGGAGCCCAGTTTCCCAGTCCCTGTGGAGTCCTGGCTGAGTCATTGCAAGGATTGCAATCTCAGAGCCCATCCTGCCACGGGATTGCCAAATGGCTCCCTTAGAGAAGGGAGTTTTTGCCTTAATTAAAAGGTGTGTGGCTGTCCCTTGCTGGGGTGCTGCTGCTCTCCTGCTGGAGATGATCTCTGTGTTGGGACATCATGAAATTAAACTGTCCAAAGACACTCACTTCTTCTTTATACACAGTAACAACACACTTGTTTTATAGCCCATCTGAAACCATTGGATTGCTTGGTGGCCCATTTTCCACCAAAACCATGCCCTCCTTGAGTTTCCTAGTGGCCAGATCCCTCATGGAGCATGCAGCAGGACACTTAGGAAGGACACAGTTTGGGCACTGTCCTTGTGGTACATTCTTGCTGTGACAAATAAAAAAGGATAAACAGTGATATCAAGATGTCCTCTCCCCTGCACTGCCCAGCACCAGCCTGGCTGGGCTGACCCTAATCCCTGACCCTAATGCCTCCATCCTCCAGCCACCCAACTCCTAATTCATTTCAGCATCATGAGCACCACTTTTCCTTGTTGATTTTCCTTGTTGATCTCACAGGGACAGGGTCTGCACCCCCCAGCATGACACCTTCACCCTCCTTTGCATTTCCCTGGGAACAGTTTCACACCATCCCTCAGCAAAAACTTCAGTGTTTCGTTGAGAAACTTTCCCTTCAAAAATTTTCACAGGATAAAGGGTATAACCTCTCCCCTCTGTCTCGTTCTCTGTCTGCTACACGTGAGTCTTCACAATATTTAGGCATAGAGAAGCAGATCTTCATCTGCTGCAAAACAGCATAAATAGTCCAGGTGAGGGTCAGGGCAGCATTTTCCACTAAAATGTCTCCTGAAATAGAGAGATCCTCTTATCCCATGGGCTCTGCTATACAGAAGGACTGGATTCCAAAGTTTTTCTTTTGCCTTGTGCTTTTGGGAAAATACAGAAGTCACAGTCTTTGCTTGTGGGTGTCCTGGATTTTCCAGCAGTACTTTACTTAACTAGCCCGAAGTAGACTCACATCTACCTAATTCACAGACCTCAAGGGATCCATGTACCTCCAAATTAGGAAAAGAAGCATTAGCCTTGGCTTTCAGATCAAGACCTAAAATGCAGAAAAAATTAAAATTGAGGTGTTTTTTTTTTTCTGAGCTAGCTTAGATATCCCATTCTCAGTGAGATATGACAAGTATTTTATGTATAATTTCCCCAGACTCTTCTGAAAATCCAGGCACTCTGAAATCTCTCAAAGCCTGTGCAGGGGTCACTCACCTCACACCCATTATCTTCTCCAAGTGGCTGCTTAGCCATTGAGTCTAGTCTCAATTAAGAGCTATTAATGAGCTACTTGTAGCAGTGAGATGTATATTATTGTATAAATGTGATTGGCAATTTTGGGATGCTGTGAAATGCAAGGCTGGCTCTGTGAGGAAGGCTTCACACTGAGATTTCAGCACTGCCATGCCAGGCAGAAAAGAGTTTGTTATCCTACAACAGGTTAACATGCTCAGGAGTTACCAAAGCTTTGAGGCAGCAGGAGCCCGGTGGGTGGAGGGTTAAAACTAATTTGAATTTAAGTTGGGTATCAAAGACATCCATGCAGGGAGATGCTGCAGCTGGAACAGAGTATCAGGTAAGATTTAAAAAAAAAAAAAGGAAAAAATCCTAAGAACTTGTATATCCAAATCAGCATCTTCTCCCCTGACAGTTTTCTAAGAACATGAGCTTTGCCTAAGAGCAGGAGGCACAGGCACATGATTAAGCAGGTATTGCAAATGGCTTGCCAGGCAGATAATGGAGAACCAGGGAAGCCTCTTGGATCTGACCTAAGCATAGGTAAATAGAAACACAGTTTTCTTTTATTTCTCTCCTTTCTCCATGATACTGCCACTGTGCTGCCTCTACCTTTGATTTTACAAAATAGCTTTCCTTTTACGTTTGCTTTTAGTTTTACTTCTTGATTGGATATTTGGCCCATCTCCCAGAGTTCAGCCTCAGTTCTCCAAAACATCTGGACTGCAGAGGAAGCAGGTTGTGCCTGTGCTGAGAGAGGCACTGGCTGAGACTGCTCCTTGCCTGGGGGAGTTCAGGAACACCCCAAGATCCCCTCTGGATCACCCCTGGCCGCAGCCCCTCTGCCTTTAGATTTGTGACTGAGGAGAAATTGTTGTATTTTACTGGATTCCACAGGAATGGCAGCATGCACAAGTCAGGGAACCTTTTCCAGGGCCAAGATCAAGAGAGTCTTTGCAAAATTTTCCTTCTCCCTTATGGAGTCTGCTTCTCTGAGCTATTGAAAACCTGCCTGGATGTGGTCCTGCTCTAGGTGAGCCTGCTGTGGCAGGGGCTGGGCTAGATGAACTTTAGAGATCCCTTCCAACCCCAACCATCCCATGTGATCCCACCCTCCAGCCACTGAGTGCTGTGACTTGCAGCTCCTGACACGGATAAATGGTTAGAAAAGCAGCTCTAGCAAGTGGTTGCTGCTCTTCCTCTCAGTACTGAGATCTCCTATCAGCCCCTCCACGGAAACACTTGTGGAGTTTGACAGGATTAGAAGGATTAATGTATTAATGCATTATTAGAGCTTTTACAGGAGATTTTCAAAGACTTTAAGAGTGAGATCCATTTGTCCTGTTACATAAAACACACATTAATTGTCTTAATTGCTTCATTGTGAGAAGGTATTGCTGCTCAAATACTTCTGCATGTCTAATTGTGCCAGTTGTTCCAGGATCTTCCAGCAGTACCAAACAACCAGGTGAGCCCAGCATCAGACTGCTCTCCAAAGATTTCTCTCAATTCAGCCAGAATTCTTTGTTGTGTCTCTAAACCAGACAGAGGTAACCAGTCTGATGTGTAATCCTGAAAAACCCAGTCCAAGCCATGCACAGGTGGTTGTGAGCACAGACTTGCTTTGTTTCACCACAAAGCAAAAATGAGTGCAAATTTCAAGGGAGCAAATTAGTAAAGAAGTAAAAAACTCACTGCTGGAAGAGCAAGATGTCCTTTTCCTCCTGTGTTATTTCACAGAGGAACCAATCATTAAACACACCCCAAAGGTCTGGCTGAAGCAGAATCAGCAAAGAAACACGAGGAGAGTGAGCTCTGCTGCTCAGGCATGGCCAGGGGCCTTCTGGCCATGCTCACACTTGTCACAGCTGAGAGTCCTTCACTGCAGGTACAACCACCCATTATTCTGTTCTTAACTTTGCATTGTTGGCAGGAATCTGTTCTTCCTGGAAGGCACAAGATCTACATCCTTTATGCCCTGCAAAGAATCATGGAAGAGTGATATCAGGGACACAGCTGGGTGGGTCCCTTGGAGTGAGTGACCTTTGAGAGAGAATTTCAAATAGAATCACAGAATGCTTTGGGCTGGAAGGGACCTTAAAGCTCATCTTTCCACCCCCTGCCATGGACAGGGACATCTCCCACTGTCCCAGGCTGCTCCAAGCCCTGTCCAACCTGGCCCTGGATACTGCCAGGGATACTGGGGCAGCCACAGCTTCTCTGGGCAAACAGTGCTAGTACAAAATGTTTTTCACCAAAAAATTCTGATTTACCATGGAAACGTGCAAGCATTGTTTCAGCTTCTTCAAGAAAAACACGTGGGTTTAGTGAGGGCCAGCAAGGGCAGCCCAAGTTCCTGCATTACTGGGGTAAAGACTGATGCACAAGAAGAGCTGGACTCTCATCTATTTTGTCCAGGTTTTTGCCTCTCAGAAACTGCCATCCTGTGCTTCCAAGAAAAAAATATGACAGTAATTATGTGAGATAAAAGAGGAATAACTTCAGGAGACTTTTCTCAATTCTCAAGGAGCTTAAACAACAAAACACAAGAACTCTTATCCCTTCAGAAATTCTCCCTGTGTTTCCTGTTCTGTTGGGTTATTCAGCTCCTGTCCTTGCCCTGGGCAGGTCCCTGGCTGCAGGCAGAGGACACCTTGGCTGCTTATTTTGGGGCCTACAAGGCAGATGAAACCACACATTTGCCTCTCCTTCATAGCCTTTCTCATCTTAGCAAACAAAAATCTGATTATAACAGAAAAGTGGTTACAAAGCATAATTCGAAAGGGCAGAGCACTTTGTTTTCTGGAGATTTTGAGGGAGTTAGGAAAACAAACAAGCTTTATGACATGCTCACAAATAATTGACTTTGAGTTTTCTTATTTCCAGTTATTTATCAAGTTCTCTTGCAGACGTGATTTCACCTGCCCAAAGAATCAGCTGGATTCCCAAAAAATTCAGAAATTCAAATGAAAGTGCCCACGGGGATAGCAAAGGAATAGGGAAAAAAGTGAGGGCTGCTGTGCTGGAAGAAGAATTTATCAATAAGGAAATAAAGACACTTACAGTGGAGAAGAAGCAGAATCTAATCTGCTGAGGTCTTTTGTCCAGCTGTGACATCCTCTTCCATGAAGGGAGCAGGTTCTTACTTCAAAAACACACAAAATCCTGGCACAGGGAATCGATGCTGTGTGTGAGAGCCTTGCTGCACTCAGGGCACAAACAGCACCACAAGACTTCTGTCTGCCCAGCCTTGCTGCAATGGAAATTGTGTTTCTCAGTGTGCCTTCTACATCTAAATTATCCCAGGAGTGTTTATCATTCCATGGGCTGCACTCACACAACACCTCCCCTTTTGAACTCTGCAGGGATTCTTTGGTCTTTGGAAAACATGGGTGATATCTGCTGCAAACACAGGCCTGTTTTTCTTACCACTTTCTTTAAATTTCTGTATACAGGCAGGTCAGGAGAGCAGAATCTTCACCTCCCCTACTGTTGCAGGGGCTCTGCCCCCCTCCGCCATCTATTTAAATGTCTGCATTTGGTTTAAGCCAACAAAACCCAGCTGTGGTGATGCGTTTGCCCCCTCCCCCCACCACCTCCATGTGTGACTCTGTAAGTGCTCAACCATGTAAAGAATGGAGCTGGATTTTCATAAATGTTGACTGTGGAGAGACTGAAGCTAAGGTTTAAATATCGTCACTAGAAATACAAAAGAAATATATATATTGATGGACTGTTTGCAATTCTTCTCATTGTGGGCTTTAAAAAACCACAAATTTGTGGGTTTCAAGCCTCTTAATAAGCTGTCAGATTAGATGAAAAACTATGTAAAATGCAGTAATTAAAAAAGAAGGAGTAAAATAGCACAGAAATTAAAGAGACATCTTTGTCCTAATTTGATTTGTGATTTCTTTGTAACAGAATAAAGCATGTGTAGATATTAACAATTAATTTCCATAACCAACTCCCATCAGCCAACTCAGAGAAATGTGCATTGCCTTCTGGAAAGGTGGGAGGATTCCTTTTAACCTATTAACACTCTTCCCTTCAGATTCGTTCTTGTCTATTTTTTTCCTTTGCCAGAAAAAGTTGTTTATTGATGAAGAAAACAACTTACTGGGTGACAGAGCATTTAATTTTCAAAGCTTCAGGGTTCCATCAAGGTTTCAGTCTTGGTTACACACACCAAAGAAATGAAAGTATTGCCTATAGTGCCCGCTTGAGAGATGGAAAATTGAGGCACAGAATAAACTGCCTTGCATGAGGTCTTGTGGGAATTCTCTGGGAAGGAAAAAATCCACCTGTGGGGTCTCTACTGCCTTCTATTTTTCATCCTTCCTCTTTGTACCTGAACACCACTGCCAGGATTCCTGACAAACTTGCCACCTCCTAAAACACTCCCCACATTTACCACAGAAGACACACGTGCTTTTAACTGCCTGTCACATGCAAAGAGTCAGGAGCAGAAAAATGGAAGTGGCTTGTCTGAAGTCAGAGAAAAATGAGGCCAAATCAGGCAGGACTGGCTGATCCCCAAATCCTCTATTTAAGCTCCCCAAGCCCACTGCACTGTGCCATGGCAGTTGTTCCTTGCTTACGTTGTTCCTGGTAATAATTAAATAGAAAGTTTCATAGTTCTCCACTGAGTAATAAAGCAAAAGGCACTTGGATTCCCAAATCCTCCATTTACTGGTACAGGTAAGGCTGGCTGTCTACACACATTACTCAGCTCTAATTAGAACTGTAAAGGATTTTCGTGACTTTTTAGTTTTCCCTGTTCAGAAGTAAATCCATCCTTAATACCACGGAGAACATATTCTGAGAAAGTCAGAGAGAAGGGAGAATTAAAGAAAAGCCCAAGCGAAGATATGGGAGAGGATGCCAGGTACAATCACTGAAGCAAATAAAGTGAATTAGTTGGAGAGGCAGCAGCCATTCTGCTGGGAAAAGGAGTAGGGATGGAATGGCAAAGCAGGGAGATCTGGATGGTGATATAAAGTTAGCAGACAGTGAACAGGGAGTTCAGCAGGCACCAGTTAATTCCATTTACATGGGATGAGATCTGGGTGGCCAAACCAATACAAGGGGTATTCGAGCCCTGTTTGTCTCTGCATAGCCCAGAGCACACTTTGGCCTCTGTTTTGTCGTGAGGTTTTCAATCTATTATAAAAAAGTGTATTCATTTTCCTTCTTCTGCCACATATTGAGTGAGTGATAGGCTGGTTGAAGGCTTGAGCCCCTGAAAATAAATTGTCCAAAGCCACTCATTTCTTCTTTATACACAGTAACAACACACTTGTTTTATAGCCCATCTGAAACCATTGGATTGCTTGGTGGCCCATTTTCCACCAAAACCATGCCCTCCTTGAGTTTCCTAGTGGCCAGATCCCTCATGGAGCATGCAGCAGGACACTTAGGAAGGACACAGTTTGGGCACTGTCCTTGTGGTACATTCTTGCTGTGACAAATAAAGGAGCAAACAGTTATATCCGCATGACTGGCTTTGGACCCTGTAACCACCACTGTCTTTGATAAAGACTTACCAAAAAGAAGGTGCCGTATCTGTCCATGGACAATTTAGTAGCTACGAAACATAAGTTTTCTATCTGAAGTTCATTAGAGGACCAAGGTCTGCATTGGCGTGCCAGTCCCTCATTCAATATCTTTGGGAATGCAATAAGACACCTTTTATGGTGTCAGCAGAGTAGTTTGGGGTGATTCTGGGAAACAGAAGTAACAGCAGAGTGGATTCAGTCAGTCTGGCATGGTTCTGTGCTTTGAAATACTCTCCACCACCAGTAAAACCATGAGATATCTATTGATTAAAAAGAGAAAGTCAAATATCTGACTTGAAAGCACCACAAGTCATAAAACATTCCTGGTTTGTGTTTCAGTTTGACACACAGTTTAAAACATAGAAAAGTTTCCTAGCTGGGGCTGCTGGCCTAACTTTAAACTGTCAGCCAATTTTGGGGCTTTTGCAGAATTTTTAACGCTTCAGAAAATGTCGAACTTTGCAGTGAAGCAACAGTGAGGGTGGCACTGAGCAGTGCAGGGACAAGAGATGTGTCCAGGTCTGAGAAGCTGCGAAGAGCAGGGGAGGCACCCAAAAAGCATCACCCACCCCCATCCCAGGGGAGAGCACCCTGCAGTGGGAAGCTACTTCAGCAAGATCAGAGCTGTGGGCAAGGAGATGGCCAAGGCCCAATTTCCATGTGCCAGCCTCATAGGAGATATATAGCTTGGTGTTGAAGCAGATCCAGGAGGGTAATAAATAAAACATTAAAAAGGCATTACTCAGGTTGAGTCAACTGAAACACCCTGGTTTCAAAACAGCAAATTAAAGTGCTGCAGTTCCCCTTCCCTTATTACAAAATCTAAGGTTAACATTTTTACCTGGAAATTTCTTAGTATGCATAAGCAGCATCTTTCTATCAAAAAAAAAAAAAAAAGAAATCCAAACCCAAGCATTTCTAAAAGGAAATTTCAGTAAGTTGATAACAATTTGATTAACATGGATTGACCAGGAGAGCTACACAGCACCTTCTGCTAGAAGATATTCAGTCAATGTGGAAGCCAATGTCTTTTTGCCAGTGCCATGTGCAGGAGGGCTGGACACTGCACCCCAGTCCCTGGATTCTTAAGCAATCTTCAGAACAACTGAATTTCATTATTATTGTTGTTTTGGAGAGGAAGAAGGAATATTTTTTTTTTCCTCCCACAGCATAAAAGACTCAGGAAATTGTGAAAGAGGAGGCCAGAGAGCAGAGAAGATCTCCTTTGACCACCACAGGCCTGAAATTTTCTGAGCAATGTTGGAAAAGTGGTATTGAGATATTGAGAGCCCACTTGTCCACTTCCCCAGCAGCTTTGTTGGCACCTATTCCTCTGGGTCAAGATGAGGGAAAGAAAAAAAAGGAAGCAAATAATAGGGTGCAGTTTACCCCTTCAGCTCCATTCCTAGACAATTGTTTATCCCAAATCTCTCTCTGTTATCTACCCTCCTCTGCTGGATTTAAAAAATAAAAGCAGACAAGCACCCAGTATCAAACTAACACTGTGGGCAATTTAACAGCAATTCCAATGCAGCTGTTCATGTTTTGCAAAGCCATCAGTGCTCCTGGTGTGTGTGGCCAGTCATTCCTGCAGCAGAACTCAGGTGAGTAAATCCAGAGTGTGCTCCAGTGAGGGCTCTGCTCATGGAAAGCAGCACCACTCCACTACAAATCCCTATTTGCTCTGCTCATTGCTGTCTGCACGTGATTTATTGTCCTCCTAATCCATCAGTGGAGGGGTGGAGTGAAGGAAAGAGGGAGAAGGAAGGGGCAGATGAAGGGCAGAGCTGTCAATTACAACACGAAGGTGATTTTCACCCTTTATTGTTCAGCACATTTGCCATCGACACAGGTTATTATTATTTGGGTCTTTGTTTGCTTCCAAATCCAATCACAAATGATTGGGTGTTGTACTACAGCACAAAGTGTTCATACCTGATAAATCCTGCTTGGCTCGAGCACCTGGCTCAGCTGAAAGCCTTCCAGCATGCTGGGAGTAATTAGTCAAAGTCCCTTCTCTGACCAATCCTTTATGCAGGACCAGAGGAAATGCTGGTGGCACAAGAAGAGGCTGGTTTCCACTCCCATCAACACAGGCACATCGTGGGCTCTGTGTTCCCCAGTGTTTTTTCACAGCATTGTCAGTCTTCATGGAGAGAGGGAAGGTGTTTTTCTCTCCACTGTGCCACAGAGTCGTGTGTACTCGATCAACACAGAAACACCCAGAGATGGCTGCAGAGTGACCTCTATTCCCAGTACATCAAGTGTACACCCGCATGATAAACAGATTTTTGACTCTTCAGTCTGTATCACACAGTGACTGTTGTAGAACAGCACCACATTGCCCAGGAAGTGCAGGTTCTCAGTAGAAGATCACCATTAATATGATCACCATATGTTTTGGGCTTCCCCAAAGACCTGTGGCTTAAATCCCCTGCATACTACAAAGAACTGGAGTAATGCTTATAGGTGTGGTGCTTATGTGCACTGAAAAATCATCAGGATCCCAGGGGCAGATTCATATCTAAGTGCTGTAACACCTGAAAAAGCAAGTGCTTCAAAAAAATAGACTTAAGTGATAAAGCTCTGCCCCTTCTATGGTGCCACCTCCTCCCACACTCTGCTGTGGAGGGCTGAACAGCACTTTTGTAGGTTTTGGGTAGGATCAATCTTTTGGGTCATTTCTGTGCTTTCTCCAAAGTTGTCTTGTTTCCTATTTTGCAAGAGTGAGGCACAGTTTCCAAAAAGAAACAAGGTGTGTTTGTGCACAAGCATACACCACATGTGCATGTTTGCTCAGCTCGTTCCTATCCCAGTCGATAAACATGAAGCACAGAAACCGTGTACAGCTCAGGAGTTCCTCATCCCAGCCCTGCAAAAAGCAGAGGTTTGAAGGATTTATAATCACCTCATTAGGCCTGCAGGTAGCTGGGCATATACATGGTTACAGACAATGTGGACAGTCATCCCAACTCGTGGCACAGAGCTTCCCACAAGATGCACACATAAATAAATCTCAAGTATTAATCACAATACTCCTGTGTGCAAGGGGAGTGTGGACAAAACCTCTGTGCACCTGCCTGTTCATGCTCTTCATGGTCTTCAGATATAAACACAAAATAAACACACACTAATGATAAATAAACACAAGAATATGGAACATTTCCCCACATATTTGCAGCAGACAGGAGCTTATGTGTGTAATAAAGTCCACCACACGTAGGATCCTAATTGCTTTTGTGAAGCCAGGTGCCTGCAGACTCCACATTTACATAAAATATCCAGATCACATGAGCTCTTCCTGTCCATAACTCTCCTGATCCCCTTTGTGGAATGCTGGGCTGCATGAAGAGCTCTTACAGAGCAGAGCTGATACTGCCAACCAAATTGAAGACACGGCTTTGCAAGATGTTTAAAATCTAGCAAATTTGTAGCTGACATGCAACTCTCCAGAGCACTGGTAGGAAAAAAAGATCAGATTCGCTTCCAGACATAGAATTTTGGGATGGGTAGCCAGGGAGTTATTTCAAGAATAATCAGCTGCACATGATCAGTTTAAGGTATTTTAAATCTCTGAGTCACAAGGAAGGTGAATATATCCACGTGCCACAGGTGAGGAGCTTGGATTGGGATTCAGGCTGCAAAAGGGGCTTCTCAGACTGAACAGACAGGCACTGGGGAGAAAAGCTTCTTCAGTTACCACTTTTATTAAGCTTGAAGGAAGGGCTGGCAGAGGGAAAAAGGAAGCCTCTGTGATCACAAAATCAGCTTGTAAGATAGAAAGGGAAAAACCATCAAGTTAGGTGATTTCTGGGACCAAAATGGAGAAACCCTGAACTTCCATTTGTTGGTCCCCTCTGCCTGATGCTGAGGAAGACCAGAGAGTGTGGACACCCTGAGTTACACTCTGCAATCCTGCCTCTGGCTAAGTGCCCTGCACAGGCAGCAGGAACCATCCTGCAGCTCTTACTCACCCCCAATCCCATTTATCAACACCATTACCTTGCAGCAGGGAACCCCTCATTTCCTCCTAAAACCCCTGGTATCATGTTTTTGGCACTCTCACAAATGCTTTTTGGAATGAAAGCACTCCTCCAGAATATCCTTGTAGTAGGGGCTTATTCAAACTAACAGCATGGAGAAAACCTACCCCTCTCTTATTTCCTTTTCTAGCTGCACATTGCTTTGTCCTTGCCCACTGTGGGCACACCCATGGATTGAGTTTTAATTTTCGTTTTATTTTCTTTAGGTTTTCATTTGTTTGACTCATGTCAGATTGACCAAGGAGCGATTGAGTTCCCAGCATGGCATGTAATACTCAGCAGTGTTTTATCCTTTCACTTTAGGATCAAATGCAATTGCTGGGGGACTGAAAAAGTGGGGAAGGATTTAATGGATACTAACAACACTTGCAGCTAGCAGTGGGTCCTGGTGGCAAAATAATCCAGATGCCAAAAATACAGAAACCCAAAGGGTGCTCTGAGATGCCAGTGGGGTTTGCTGTACCTGTCTTAACCTGTGCCAGAGGAAAAGACATCAGAGTTTCAAGGCTTTCATGGATTCCCACAGGGATGAGGAAGTAATTTCTTTCAAAGCATTGCACAATTAGTCCAGTGAAAAATGGCTTGGGGGGGAGGTCAATTTCCACTGCCTCATCACAGACTGGGCACTGTGAAAGGCAGGAAGCAATGAAAATGCTCTGGGTGATCACAGGAGATAAGGCAAATCCTCTGCTCCCACTTAATGCAGGAGCAGAAGTTCTCCTGGCAACTCCCCCAAGGAAAGGGGAGCTCAGCACAAATTCCACATCTACTCACATTCTATAATTGATGAGCTCAGTGAGTTCCTAGCAAAGTAGCTCCTTCCAGCCATTTCCTTTATTTACACACAATTGTTTGTTTAAAACCATGAAATGCAAGCCCAGAGGGAGCCTGAGAGTTTGACCTGCTGTGCCCTGTGTAGGAGATCCAGGCTCACAGAGGGCACTTCCCTGCCCTGCAGAGCTGGCACGTCCCAAAAGCTGCTGCTGAGCTCCCCCTGCCTGGGCAGCTCCCTCCCAAAATATCTCCTGCTCTCCTGACACGTGGAGCATTTAGCATCAAATCAAAACTCAGGACACACGGTCTGGATGCACAAAAGCACATTTCTGGGCTCATTGCCTTGGGGATGAGAGTGATTCAGGAGACAGCAGCTTCCCTCAGGAAAAGGCAAGAATATCTGACAGGTCCAGGAGGGTGAGATGTGCTGTTTGCTTTGGCCCTAATCCCACAGAGCCTGAGAGGTGTGTTAGCTTTCCTCACAGCAAATAGTGCCATCACAGCTTATCTTGCTCCTTATCCCTGCTCTGCAAAGCAGCTTGACCCTCTTTGCATTGGCACTGAACCTTGCAGTGATGACTTAGGATTTTAGCTATTTTTTTTCGTATATTTATAACCCTGCAATTCTTTAGTGGATAACTCTAAACTCCATATTCAGTGTGAGCTGCTGCTTTCCCATTTTGGGCAGACACAATAATTCCTCTCCAGGCCTGGCAATCAAGGACACCTCACTGCCTCAGGCCCCAGAGATGGAAACAAAAGTGAGTTGGGGGAGCAAACCTGGGGTCAACGACGTCATTACCTGAAGTTGTAATTAATTAACCCCCAATATGCAAATGGACCAAACTTATAAAAGTATGAAAACCTGTGACCTGTCATTCATTTTGGATGTAGCCCTTGGGGGGCTTCATCTGCCTGAAATGTACATGAAGGGCCTTCAATAAATAGAACTACTTTTTATTATCTTAATTTTGTCTGGGCTCTGGTTTTGGGTAGCCCTAAAAGGCATCAGCAGGGTATTCCTGGGCATGTCTGTGGCTGGGATCCAGCCTGGCTGCACACCTGGCTGCAGGATGTTTGTAGCACCTGAGGCAAAGCCCCTGTGCTGTGTGCAGTGGTGAGACCTGTGCTGTGCCCGTGGATAGCTGGGTATCAGCGAGGTGCATGGCTGTGTAATTATACTGCAATTAAATTTAATAGCTCTGCTAACAGCTCAACTGCAGGACAGTTTGTCTAAGAATTTTTGTACTGGGATTATTAACCTTTTGATGGCTCCACATATCTATTTACATTAATATGCTGTCCCTAAAATTATATTTACATTCCATCCAGAATCACAAAATCACAGAGTCATTTAGGCTGGAAAAGACCTCTGAGATCATCAAGCCCAACCTTTAACTCATCACCACATTGCCAACCAGACCATGGCACTAAGTGCCATATGCAGTTGGCTTTTGAATACTTCCAAGGATGGTGACTCCCTGGGCAGCCCCTTCCAATGTTTAACCATCTTTTCAGTGAAGAAATTCTCCCTGATGTCCGACCTGAACCTCCCCTGGTGCAGCTTGAGGCCATTTCCTCTTATCCTGTTGCTCATTTCCTGGGAAAAGAGCAGAATTGAGAATTCCATCTCAAGGTCCACGTTTGAGGCAAACCTGTGTGCTGGAAAGAGCCACCAGCTGCTCTCTGACAGATGCAGGAGCACAAACAGTAACCCAGGATTCCAGGAAACAAGAAGTTCTCCTCTCCAGACCATTCATCAAGTCTCCAGGTAGGATCTCCAGCGACACAGAGGAAAATACCTAAACTCCAAGGCTCAAACTTCCATGGCAGCTTAGAGCACTGTGAATTTCCACTCTTTTCCTTGTTCAGTTTACAGGACTCTATTGATTTCTTTATGTTAACTTTTTGAACTGTGGAAGGTCTATGTTTAGGCATCATCATTTCTTTCTATTTATAGAGTGGAATAATTTCTGCTTTGCAGATTGGAATCTGTTTAAGCTTTCAGTGTGATTTATAAAGGCCTATCTCTCCTACCACACCAGGTTTTGTTTTTCTGTTTTAACTTGTTTCCAGCCTCATAATGATTTTTAATCAGACAACAATTAATGATGCAAATAAGAAGAATGGACACTGAGGAATTGCTGCATCTACTGTATTACAGTTATTTGGATTTGGATAACTCTGTTCTTTTTTTTCTTGTATCTTTTAAAGGCCTGTTACCACAGGTATGTTTAATAGTCAGCATGGAGAAGCAGAGCCAGTGGACATGGTAGGGTGCTGATGCTTCAGGATTTCAGCTTTTATATTTTTCAAATCCTGTGCTGCATTAGTGCATAGCTCTAAACTCCATATAAAGTGTTAGTTACTGTCTTCACATTTTGGTCAGACAAAATAATTCCTCTGGGCCTGTGATCCAAGGACACCCTACGGCCTCAGGCCTAGAAAAGTATAAACAAAAGTGAATTGGGGGGAGCAAACTGGGGGTAAATGACTTCATTACCTGAAGCTGTAATTGGAGAATTAACCCCTGATGTGTAAATAGACCAAACTTATATTTGTAGGAAAAACTCGTGACCATTGTCCAGCTTGGGTGCAGCCTCTGGAGGGCTTCTGACTGCCCAAGGTGTGCCTGTTGAAGGCTTTCAATAAATACTCACTTCTATTCTCTTAATCTTGTCCAGCCTCTGTTTGAGGTAGCCACTCCAAGGCATCAGTGCAGTGGGCAGAGATCTGTGCTAGAAGATCTGATGAAGCTTTTTATGGAAGTGGTGTTTGCTGGCAATGAAAGATATTTACCTTGTCCCTGTCACTGCATTACACTGGACAAGGAGACAAGGGTCAGGCCTTTGGCCACAAGAAGCCTTCAACCTACTGACACCTTTTGCAACCAAATTTACAAAAACAAGCTTTGGCACATTTGTACTGAAAAAAGAGGAGTTAGAAATCATCTATTCACCTTAACCCAGATATTAGTTTTCCCTTTCATGGATCATTAGTGTGACAGCTTTTAGAGAATATCAGGATCTGTTGGATGACTCCAGCTGCCTCCTTGCAGAGGGCATTGCATCTTCCAAGCCATTCTGTTGCAATTGACTGTCCCAGCACATGGCAGGCTCTTTAGTCCTTTCATTAATGCAAACTGGGATGTGGAGCACCTGCAACACTGTGGGTTTTACAGCCAGGGTGGTGATTTATGCTGTAAGTGCTTTAAGAGTTCCCCAGTGGGCAGGGGGGAACTGGGAGGTATTTTCAGTCTCTGTGTTTGAGGCAAACCAAAGAAATATCATGCTATTTGTCTTTGAGTGCTCTTTTCTAATTGGAGTTTTTGGAGGCTTTTCTCCCCACCACCATCTATAAAATGCAGTTTTCCTTGAAACATGAAATGATGCGTCAATAAATCACTCAGCAAAATAAATATGCAGATCTTTTAGTTATGAATGTTGCCAGAAATAAACCTTTTGTAATTGATAATTAATGTCCCCAGGATCAATATCTGGCAGAAGAACCTGTGGAGGGAGCCTGAATCATCTATGACTATTCAAGAATGACTGATGCATTGAAAACAAGTCTGAGTAGCTGCCAAGGGTATAAATTACAGCTTTAGACAGGGACCCAGAGGGAAATGGGATCTGCTGGTGGCAGTCCCCAGCCAGTTGGTGTTCCATGAGCACTGACACATCCCTTGGTCTTGTGGAGACAGACACAGAGGGAAAAGTGTTCCTCCAGCTTGGGACTGCATCACACACAATTCAGAGAGTCAGCAGCCCTGGGAGGGGCTGTAAATGAAATAATGAAGGTACAAAACCCACTGGGAGAGGATTGGGAGTTTGGGATCTGCATGTGTGGGATTGACTCCAGTCACCCAAGCAGTGCCTGCAGAGAGAGCAGGATCCTTGTTACACTGTGAATCCAGGGGCAGGGGGGCATGGTGCACAGAGCAGGCAAAATAATCCAACCCTTCATTCAAGCTTTAAAACTTGGTGACAAAGCCAGACCTCACTGCTGTCATTATCCTGTCCAGTATTTTTGATGGATTTCCACCCTCTGTGTGGGGACACAGATGTTAGATGCACTATATGTCCATTATATGTCACCTCCACACTGATCCACATGCATTAAAAGGACAAATGTAAATAAACAAATTCAGACAGCTCAGGTTGTGTGCTGAGAGACACAGTTATCATAAAAAGACCAATAAGAAAGTGCAGAAGGATGTTTGACTGCTGGAATGGCTCTTGTTCCCTTTTCATTATTCTTAATAAAAGGAGATGGTTCCGAAAAATTGTGTTTCCTTGGTTATTTTTCCCAGGAGATGGTTTATAAAACACGGAATATATAACACACTGTGTTGCAAGAAAATATCTTATTAAGTGAAGATAGTTAGAAAGAAAGAGTAACACAAATGAATGGTAATATTTTTCCCTTTTACACTTAGTAAAAAGTGAAATAGTTCTTTATATGGATTTAATATCAGTTGCCCTATGAGTGGTGAGAAAAATAATCTCACAGCCATGATGTATTCAAGAATATTTCAAATACTTGTACTGGATCATTAGCAACCAAAAAGATACTGTAAGATTTTTGAGTAGGCAGCAGTAGGTTATCAATTGTGACATCTGGTAGTGAATAAAAGTAATTTCTTCTTCTAGTTGTCCAAAGATGTGAGTCTCTAGAAAATCATATAAGGCCACATTTAATGCTGGTATCTGTGTTTTAGCCATTGATTTCTGGTATTTAAGGACCAAGTTCAGCAAGGTGCTTCTATCCTGTATCTTACTGATTGCAAAGCACAGACCCCTGAACAAGCCATCCCACCTCTGACCTGGCCCCAAGATCAGGAGTTGATCAGCAGCTGCCCTTCCCTGCTGCTGCCTGGAGTGGAGGGTGGGATTCAAGAGAAACCTGACCCAAAAGAGCAACCTTTGCCTTGGGACCTTGGGCTGGGATCCAGCAGCAACCTTACTGAAAAGTCTTACATTAATTATTTTATTTGGGATGGTTTTCCACAGTGGGAACTAGCTCCTAAATTTGTCCAGAGCCACAAATTTTCCAGCCAGCCAGCCCATAGCTTTGTACCCATGATTTGTAATGTAGGTGATGCCACCCTGAGCCATGGCCTGAAGCACTGAGCAGAGCCAAGGCCAGTTGTGTTAGCCCTGCTGTGCTGCTGGTCAGCATGAGGGCCTTCACAGCTCTCCAAAAAACTCCATTTTCAAGCCTCTGAGCTGGAAATTCAAGTGCCCAGGACTTGAATTTCAAGTCTTGAATTTCAAGTGCTGTAGCCAACAAAGACAAGCTGACACAGGCAATGCAGGTGAGCTCCTCAGGGTTCTGGCTCTTTTACTGACTAAGCAAGAAAAACATGGAATTAACCCCTTAATCCAGGCTCATCAAGTGCCCCACATTAGCCAATATGAATGTGAAGCTTTGTGCAATAAATAAAATCCAAACCACATTGCTGTCTGGGCCTGTGCTCGTGCAGTGTTTCTCCAGGAGGTGATTCCAGCCCAGGGGTCAGAGCCCAGGGGTGCAGCTGCTGCCTGGGTGCAGCTGGCTCCATGAAAGGACAACCTCAGTTGGCACGAGGCTCAGCAGCAGCAGTGACACAGCTGCTGGTGCTCTTGTGGCCCAAATAAAAAGTTTCTGTGTTAGAAAGGAGCGTTCTGGGGTGAGAAGTCCACCAGAGCAGGACCCTTACGGCTTACACAGCCTCCTGCTCCCAGGACAAGATCTGCCAGCCAGGGAATAAACCTGAACAGCAGTGATAAAGTTGTATTGTCTCCACTGCAGCTCTGTGACTCTATTTTTCAATAGAAGCCATCCTATTCATTACATTATTTTTTTTCCCCCCAAAGATTTGAGTTGCCTTCAAAAGGAACCTTGCCCTTCTTGCTGCTATCAAGGCATCATCCAGTCATGCCTGTAAAAAACAGCAACAAAACCTGTGGAGGAAAAGAATTTTACCTCTTTCTAAAGAAAAACAAAAACAAAAAAAGGAAGCGGCTAAAAGCAACCAGAACTTTCATTTCTTGTCGAGTAACCATATTCCATGAGGCATGGCAAGCAGACCTTAAATTCTCACTCAACTCAAAGGCAAACCATTATTCTGTAATTTTGTATGTAAATAAGATGTATTAGGAAATCGCTCAAGCAATTAATTAAACAGCTGTTACAGAATAAGTGATAAAGGAAACAGGGGCATGAATATGTGGAATTTTCCTTGCACAGGCATCAGGATGCTTTTATTTATTTATTGCTTGTCTAAAAGAGCAGTACAGGTCCTGCATACCTTGGTATCAGCTCTGAGGTCCTCAGGAGGATGTAGCCCCAGGGTGTTGGATCCTGACTTCACTGGTACAGCATGGGGAGTGGGGAATGGGGAATGGAGATGATTCCAAAGGGGATGAGGTCTGTGGTTGTTGCTGACCACCAGCCTGCAGTGCTCTCACTGAAGGAGGGACTTTATTAACTTCCAGAAACAATCTTTATCTTTGAGAGGAGCAGTGGCCTGGGAACGATGAGCTGAGCCTAATCCAAAAGGGAACATCAGCCTTGCTGTCTTCACTTGCCCAGACACATTTTTTAAGCCCCTTCTGTTGTGTTCCACAGGAAACAGCCTTGGGAGAGTAAAGCTCACCAGCCCTAGCACCAAAGTATGTCCAGGCCTTGGCCACAGCTGAGGTCCAGCTGAAAAAATGGAAGGCAGACAGCAAGGGACAGTCTTGGATTGAGGAGCAATTGGGGCAGATGAAAGGTTTAAGGAAAAACTGCACCATGGAGATGAGATGTGACTAAAACCTCACACAAGGCCAGAAACTGATTAAAGGCCTCAAGTCTTCCAGATCCTTGCAGGTGGGAAGTCATTTCACTCACCTCCCGGGAAGCACTGGGGTCAGTGGGGCAGGATCAGTCTCTCACAGGCCTTCCCTGGAGCTGGTGCATTTCTGGAATACATTTCTGAGCTCTAACAAGAAGAAATTGCAGTGCTTGGCCAGCGAAAGGGGAAACAGAAAAATGAAGCTCAATGCACATTTTCACTCTGCTTGTTCTGCTCATGTCCACATCTCTCATTCCTTGCATAGCATTTGGTCTGATTCCTCATCTTGGAAACACCTGTGAGGTCTGAGGTACAGGTGTGCTGACGGTGTCTGCTCCTTTGTGACAGAGCCAAAGCCGCTGAGGGTCCTGGTTTTGGTCTCCTGCTCCTGTATCATACTCCTGCTGTTCCTCACTGATGGCACAGGTTTCAGACTCACCTCATGTGTACACATTCACCCCTTTAGGTAGAAAATCACCATCTTGTTTTCAACTGTTCTTGATTCCAGCAGCTTGGCAATGTCTGCCCAACTTCTCCCACGTGCAGGGAGAGCAGCCTGAGCCAGCCCTGACTGCAGGTCTGTGGTGGCTGTGATCCAGCCCCAGACAAGGTCCAGACTGCCCAGAACCCACCCAGCCTGGGAGGGTGGGACACACCAATGCCTTGATGGCATTGCAAGAGTGAGCAGCAGCAACTGGGAGCGAGCAGGGTTAAGGGATTCCTTCTCTGGGGTCTCAGGGCCTCCCACAGCCTCTGACTGCTCCCATCTCTGCGTGGGGATGTGGGGATACCAGCAGGGTGGGACACAGGAACCCAGAGCTTCCAAAGCAATTTGCACAGCCCTGGGAGCACAATGTGAGTGTGCTCCCAGCCTCATTAACCAGAGCTCACTGTCCCTGCAGCGGGAAGAATCAGAGCCTTGAAGAGATGAAGGATTGTTCTGGCTAGCCAAGGAAGTAATTTTAATTTGCAACATTCAGCTTCCAACTGTTCAACAACAGCAAGAGGTTAACAATGTGGAACTGGGGCTTGCTCAGAAGGGACATTTCCCTCCATCACTGTGCACATGGCCCTGTCACTGCTTAGGCAGCTTTTTTCTCCTGCTGCCCCATCCTAAGCTGAAAGGAACAGCAAAATAAACTGGGTTTGCTCCTGAAGTGTGTAGCAGAATTTTGTCACTCTGTTCTGACCCTGTGGCCAAAGAGTTCTCATTCTGTTGGAAGAGAGAGTTCTTTCTCCAGTCCCATGAGATTGTTCTTGGTTTCAACTCATCTTTTCTTGGGTGAGTTTTTAGATCCTACCTTTCAGACTCTGTCGCCACGAGAAGGACACTGGATATTAAATCTACCAGCAGGAGGACATGGATAATTTTTTTTCTGTCCACGCTAGACAATTATTCCAATGGCTGTCCTAGACATGGCAGATTTAATAACTGCAAATGAAGGACATTTATCTCTGAAACAACTGATTTGATAAAAAAATTGTAAAATCAATGAATTCATTACTACACAGAGACAGTAATATTTGTAGGGGGAGGGGGCACAAGCTTGTGCTGTTATAAATTATTTCAGTCTGGAGGCATTTGGGTGTTCAGAGATGTGTTTCTGTGCGATGGGAACGGTCGTGTTTGGAATTGCAGGGCTCCCACATGAAGAGCTCATCACTCCTGAGCAAAAAGCTCCTGAAGCACCTGTAATTCCTGACCATCCCTGATGGGCAGAGCTTGTGGGAAATCATATCCAGGAACGAGTCACTCAACACTTCTTATTGCTGAGACATGGAGCAGGCCTGGGTGAAGATCTCCCAACTCCTCTGCTCTGCCCAGCACCAAAGCCTGAACTCACAAACTGCCAGTGGACACAAAATTAACCCAGCACAAAACATGCTTTAACAGAGAGACTGACTGATCTGCCTCAGGAAGGGAGAGCCACAGCAGCAAGATATTCTTGCAGAATGTCACTTTCAGGATACTAGTCAGCATTTCATTTCATAATAGGTACAGCTTCAAAGGTTTTCTATGATCTCTTGAAAATTTGCAGTTGTAGAAATGTAAAATATATTTGTTTCATTTGCAGAATATTTTTAATTAATATTGGAAAAGTCCTGCACAATATTTTGTTTCCACTTCTGCACCTGCTGTCTGTATAAGTTTCTATCCTTTATCCCCTATTCTCTCCTTTTTCCTTCCAGAATTTGCCACTCACAAGAGAAGAAATGAAGGAGAAATAATTTCATTAAGTCAATGTATCATTTAACTTTTTGCATGGTAGTGAAGAAATCAAGAATAAAAGTACTTGTTTCAACAATTCAATATTATTAAAGAATTTTCTTTTTGACAGAACAGAAGAATCAGCCACCTCTTTTGGTGAATTTCTTGGATTATCCAAGCTAGGGTAGATTCTAAAGACTTTTAGCTCCCATTGAACATGAAAGGCTTTGCCCCAATTTAATTTACCATTATGTGAGGTTAGAAATATGTGCAGAAAGTGCCATATAATGTGATCTACCATCTCGAGGCCTTCCAGCTGTTGGGCTGAACAGAAATTACTCAAAACATTCAGCACAATAAGTTCACTGGGTGTTCAGTGCAAACAAACCCTGAGGGAATTTATGGCCATACCTTCCAACTCTTTTATTCTTCCAAAAAGGAGAGGTGGAAATCCCTTTGTATGTACTAGCAAAAGTCATTTAGTCCTTTGCTCATCACAGCCATGACACAGAGCTCCAGCCTGGCAGCTTCTCTCATTTCATTTTGCTTTTGATCCTGAGATTTCTGGATGGGGATTGGCAGGAGAAGCCAGCACAGGATGGGAGAGCTCCTAGAGTGCCACCCATGGGCTGGGGCCACCTGACACCAGCTGAGGGCCTGTCCCATCACCTGGCCAGAGAACCAGCAATGCCCAGCTCCAGCTGAACCAATTCACTGCTGTGCTGAGGAACACACAACTCAGATGCAACAGATAAATCTGAATAAATCCATGCTGCATTCACCATTCATTTGCCCTAGAAATAACAGCCTCAGCAGAGCATGGGCTACTGGCAAGAACAGCAAAGCATCCGACATGATAAATAATGTTTACATCCAGAATCCAGATGTCATTTTCCATCCTGTAGCTTTGGAAATAATGGCCTGTTACTTCTTATTAAATCAAGGGTAATCCATTCACCTACAGGCCCAACGATAGCTGTCTCTGCTAATCTCCACTCAGGGAGCTATATTCATCAATGGGAGAAGCCTGTGTTTCTAGCAACAACTGGAAGCCAAATGATCTTCAGCAATGGAATTTCAAATATCAATTAGCAGTTCAAACATATGGATCTGTCAGCACAATCCTGCCTGACATAAACCCCAGTTTTCCACCAGTAGTGTGACCTCCTGTGTGCTCAGGCATGCACACCCCAACATTATTCATTTCCTTTGCAAACCTTTTCTATTTACCAGCAATAAAACCTCAGTGACTCTCTCCAGTGATGACTCACCCCATGTCTACAGCACTTCAGCCAGTTTAATCCTCCTGTGGACGGAACTTATTTCAAAATTGACCCTGCTTTGAGCTGGTTGGATGATAGGACCCAAACATCCGTTTCAACCCAATTTTTTCTAGGCTTCTATGAGGCAGTGGTGATACCAGCTGTGATTAAAATGCCATGACCTTGAAAAGCAATGGGAAGTTCACTTTGAACGACCTTTATGAAGTTTGGTTTATGTCCTAGGTGGGTTGAACCACTGACACCCTTGCTTTGACCTGGCCATAATGGCAATGTGCACCTGCCTTCCATCCTCTTTCTGCCCGACTGTGAAAAAAAGGTTCTTTTGCTGTTAAAAAAAAAATAAATAAAAGGAAATTTAGAAAACAGAGATTAAATACACAAGTGTGCAACCAATTTATTTTGAGATATTTGCACACAGCAAGATCTGGTCACATCTACTTTCAGATTCTAGTCCTGCGCTTTGGGGCTTTTGGACTGTAATTGTGTTCAGTCTTCTATTTATACAGTGAATCTATAATGTAATTTCATGAGGTACTGAGATGCACTGAAAAACATATGAGCACTAAGTTGCTCTGCCTAATCCATATGAAACAGTGCTGGAAATCAGCCTGGCAAACGTGGCAAGAGAATGAGCGAGGATTTCATCTGGGGTCTGACACTAATCTAAAAAGGATTATCAAGGAGATAGCCTGAGATACAGAGCACTCGAACAGAGAGGACAAGGAATCCTATTGAAATGAATGCACTGGGTTGTGGGGGGCTTGTGAACAATTAGCACATGGCCTTCCCACTGACCACAGCAGCAGGAGCTCATCCCCCCCAGCCACTGCACAAACCACATTTACTGCTCCACTCACCAGATTCAAAGAGAGCTTAAGAGAAACAGATGATTTTCCAACATTAGCT
This sequence comes from Hypocryptadius cinnamomeus, assembly GCA_013400635.1. Taxonomy (NCBI): domain Eukaryota; kingdom Metazoa; phylum Chordata; class Aves; order Passeriformes; family Zosteropidae; genus Hypocryptadius; species Hypocryptadius cinnamomeus. The sequence continues at coordinate 23,665 of VYZP01056763.1, read as the reverse complement.
TTTAATAGGGACAGCATGTCTGGCAGGATGAAACGAATGAAAAGCCTTGCTGTTCACAGTTGTAATCCACCCCCTGTCGTCTCGCTGTCGTTTCCCCACAAGCTTCACCCCTTGTTGCTTTGGGGAACTCACATGGAGACAAATCCACACCAGGGCACCCAATGCTCTGTGTGTGGGGTCCCAGCAGGAGGGTCCTGCTGAAGTTCATGCTGAGTGCCAGAGGTGGTGGTGCTTGTGGCCACCCTTCTCTGATATCCCTGCTCTGCTTTACTCATATTTTGTTTTTCCTCTTCAGATTGTGTTTTTCCTGAGAACGGATCTGTGAGCACCTGTTTGTTTGGGGTGGTGGAAAGCAAAGATCAGGCCAGTGAATTATTTAATTGCAGGCTTAATTTAAAACATGAGAATTGCTATTTCTGAAGCAAAAGAAATAACCAATTTCTCTCCTTTTGTGGCAGAAATCTAAGAACCTGCTGATTGCCTCAGTCTCATCCGCTTGTCTTCCCCTGACAAATTGAAGGTTTTGTGGATTTTGGCCTTTTGAACTATAGGATTTAGTTTCCAAATAGCAGAAAATGTTTTATGGATTGTAGCATGTGTAGAGCAGTGTTCCTGTGTCCCATGTGCCTGAAGCCAAGCGTTTAGCTGAGATGAAGGCTTCGTGGGATGTTTCAGGAACAACTGAGCAAATCCATGCTAATGCCATGAAAGAACTCTCATCCATCTTCTTACTGTTCCCTTTGGGGTTTGGCTACAAATAAATTATGCATGCCCTGAACTATTCCTAGGTTAGTGGGGTATCATTTAATGCATGAACAACATAAATGAAGCCCTTTGGAGGCTGACAGTGCTCCACGTGCCACTGTGTTCCCAAAAATCCTGAGCATCACCACAAGTGCATCCACCTGGAGCACAGCTGCTCCACATGGATGGGGTGATTCCACCTGTGCACAGGAGCGTGGAGAACAGAAAGGCACCCTTGTTAGGCCATTCCATTCCCACTTAATTTTTGGTTTTCCTTCCCATTAAGGCTAATAAACTCATGAGCAGGGCAGTGCATTAACTGGAGCAACACTTTTCTGCCTTCCACAAGCCCAGTCAAATTCTTTTGCTGATGTTGTTGAGCAGTCCTGTTTCCACACGTGAACACTCCCATATAATTGTTTTATCAGCATGGTCCAGTGCATGGTTGAGTCAGAAATTTGTGCTGGATGATGCAAAGCATTCCTTGCTTGAAATAAAGTTGTCACAAAGGTATCAAAAGCACCTCTTCCCTTTTTTTGCATGCTGTACAACAGAAGCTGTTATGTACCCTGCAAGCATTTATTCATTATAAAGTCATATTTGATTCAGTGAGACTGGAACGGGTTCCAGTAGGTTAAATATCTCCAAAGCCAAAGTTCCCCCTTTCTGGAGTTCATGCATTTAGTTCACTCAGCTTTCCAAACATAAAAGTAACCATAACATAATAACACACCCAGGGGATCTGCAAACCTCACTGGGGTGTACTGAGCCATCACCCATCCCTTTCATCCACTGGAAGATTTGTGCAAAATAGAGAATATTGTGATAAAAGAGGACAGACCATAAAATAGAGGGCCAAGCCCTCAAGTTGTGTATCATAATAAAGGCAGAAACATCACCTAGATTTGGGCCAGCAGAGAATCTGGATCTTTGTGCTTGAAATATACGTAAATATTTCAGAGCAATAAAAGTGAAATATGCTCTAGCTGTACTTTAAGGAGAGATTTCAGCAAACTTTATGTTTAAATTTCTTGGTTGATTAGCTCACAATGACTTCTAATCGCTTGGGAGAGTTTTTAAAAATCAAACTTGAATATACTCAAGACACAAAAACTGAGAAAGTTGTCTGCAGGTCATGGGGACTAACTTTTATTTTTTAAGGAGAAAAAAAATCCTTCAGCTCACTTGCAAGCAGCTATTGCATCCAATATTGAGGATCTGAAATGAGCAAAGGCAGTTGTTTGAATGAAAGCTCAACACCTCATTTTCCACTCATCTTGCAAAGGATGTGCAGTCCTGCAGAAAATGATAGAGCAACATTATTATAAAAATGGGAGTGATAGATAAAAGGGATCTTTTGTGTTTATTTTTTTTGAGCTGGCCCTTGCAGGTGGGTGCTTTCTGTGTGTGTGTGAAGATGGGATGTGGATGGATCCTATCAGCCCTCACAGGGGACAGAACTACTCAGTCAAACTCAGCACTGGGCATGACCACAACACTTATTTTTCCCCATGATGTGCCAATTCCATCCCTCACCCTGAGTTTCCCTGCAGCTGAAGTCCCTCATTTCTCCAAAGACCCAGCTATTCACGAGGCAGGTCAGGTTTTCAGAGCAGGAGAGATAATGCAGCCATTGCTGGGAAAGCTGCCTGCACCCCTGACCACCCAGCTGGAAAATGTAACTAATTTTATTCACTGGGGAGTGCTGGGAGGATTAATTGGATTTAGTGGCCACAATGTACTTTACATTGGTTGGGTGGAAGGAGACTGATAAGAGTTGAGGTACAAATTTCTCAGAGGTGCAAGGAAAAAAGTGGCCAAGGAGGAGGGCAATTATTTAAAGAGTCAGTGAAGCAAGGAAAAGACAATTAGTGTTGGTATCACCCTAATTCACAACAATTTGCAACAATGAGTCTGAGACACTCTTCCCATCAAGGCCAGAATACATAATTTCTTGACCTTATTATAAAATATAATTAAAAAAACATGAGCAAAAAAGCTGCATGTCCACATGGGTAAAACAGAAAAACTGAAGGACACACAAAGGAACTGAAGGACAACAGTGGTTTGGGAGTCCTGGATCTGAAAGAAAATTACAGCAGGTTTATCAAGCCCAGGGTTTTTCAGTGGAGCCAAACAGGTGACAGAAAATTTGAACCACACAGCCTTCACTTTCTTTTCTGTCCCTTGGGAGCCTCTCATTTAGACCTTGGCCTGAAGCAAATCCTGGCCTGCATTGCACAGGGATAGGATCCTCTTTTCCCACGTTCTTGTAGGTTATCTGAGATGTTAAACTCAAATATCTCCAGCACTGCAGCATGGAACAAACATGAAAGAAGCAGATAGAATACCAGGAGCAGCAGCAGCAATACCCTCTGAGTAGATTACAAGCAGGAGTACAGCTGCCACTTCCCTGATCTTTTATCAGCCCATAATATTATTAATCACAGAGCTAAAGGAAAGATACTCTGAAAGGGACAAGAGAACAGGCTTCTAATGGAATTGTAACTGGTTTATAGCATGGCTTTTCTGTCTACTTCTGTCTCTTTTTTCTTTTATATTGAGACCCTATTTTATATAGAACAATTGTTTTAAGCAGTATGTGGAGCCAGGGTCTTAGGCCAGGTCGGTTTTCAGCACCAACTTTAAAAGGCTCCTCGAGGATTTTTTTTTTTTT
>VYZP01056763.1:7353-20220 GCA_013400635.1 Hypocryptadius cinnamomeus | reverse complement strand
TTTTTTTTTTTTTGGTGGTTTATGGTGCTTGTGTTTAAGAGTCTCACATGTCCAGGAAGCAGTGGAGAGATGAGAGGTAGATCTCTTTAGCTGTGGGTACTTTCCTCTCCTCAATTAAAAAAAAAACACAGCCTGTTCCAATGAAATCCTCGAGTCTGTTATAGAGCACGGTTCTCTCTTCATCTGTGAAATGTTCTGTTCTGAAATAAAGGATTTCCTATTAATGCTGAGGAAGATGTTCATCAGTGTTAAAGGGCAAGAGAACTTGGATAACACCAGCTTTACTCAGTTTCTTTCACAGGTGCATCTCGAAGTCCTTTATGAATCATATAAGTATTATTTTCAAAATTTATCCCAAAGGCCATTTTGAGCTACCCTAACCAGCCATAACCTAAAAACTTGGGAAAAGGCACCCCAGCCAACCAAAAAATGCACCAATCAGTCACTAATTTTGGTGTATCTGCAAAATGCACATGGGCTGAACATCAAGCTGCTTGCTTTTTACAGCTGTGTGCAAAACACCCAGCGCACAGTAGGTGTTATTTATAAAACTATTGATTTTTATTATTTATCTCTGTGCCTGTCTTGTTCTGTGCCTGCCAGCTGATCACTGTCAGATGTACTAGATTGTGCACATGGATTGGACTGGAGTTGATGGGATTAATTGATTTGATTACATTGAGTGAAATCAGTGGATTTCACATCAAATAAAATCAATAATCTGAATTACATTAGACAGATGAGCAAACACTAGGCAGGATCATTGCTCTGGCTTTCCTGGGATGTTAAAATGGTTGAGATCAGTGGATTGGACTCATCTGTGCACGACACAGGGACTGGTTCCATTCGAGTCGCACTGGTGGCCTCAATAACTGCAATTTCTTTTTAACTTGAGTTTGTACTGATCTTTATTATAATAATTATACCTAGCGGCAATCACCCTCTCTGGTACACACAAAAAAGTTCATTATATGACACAGAGATGAAGTGGCTCATTTTCCCCCTATTCTAATTTGGTAAATGGTGATTACAGAGGTAGGAGCTTAGCGAAACCCAATGAGCCTTGATACGTTAGTTAGATTTTTAACAAGTCATCTTTACTGAGACCTAACTGCATGGAGCCGAGTCAGATGACAAGTCCAAAGCTCTTGCCTGCTGCTGCTGTTGTTATTCTCTTGATTATCCTGCAGCATGTTGAACACTCCTGTGTGAGAAGGGCAGCACCATGGCACAAGGCCACCTTTCTCTTGTCCTTAATCAGAAATGTTGAACTGTTCTCTAACCCCCGAGAGGGAAAAGAATTCATTAGGTTTCATCTTTTTTTTCACTCCTGAATGCTAAGTGCCTCTTCTTTTTTCTCTCTCTTCCTGGGGGAAATGTGTGAGGAATTAATGTTTAGAAAAAAATATTAACTTTCCCAATTCCCACACCAGGCTGAATCCCATCATCTGCACAGAACTGCAGTCAAAGGTCACTGTAACAGAAGGGTAGGGTGGTAGCAACATATCCTTTCAGCTCAGTGATCAAAAACAGAAGATTAGCCACCTCTTTCCCAGCTTAGTGACATAAAAACCATGGAATTGGCCTGTGAAAGGAAAAGGCAGACTGTGTTGACAAAGAGAAGATAGTTCAGTGGATCATGACTGAAGCTGTCATTTAAAAATAAAAGTTCATTCATTTTTTCCCATAAATAACACTCCCAGATCAGGGTGCAGAAGGCACAAGTTTTGACAGGAAATTAGGGAGGGTTAGAAGAAAGGATCAGGGGCAGAGGATGACTACACCTGTGAATGCCTTCAAGGTCAGCTCAAATCCTCTGTATTTACCCCACATTTGTGTCCAGCAAGCATTTCTTGTCAAACTGATTAAAGTTGGCACTGAAAAAAATCTACATAATTGCTAGAAGAAGGCACCCCAGACTCTTGGTCCTTTTTGTCATCTTCTACCCTTTGGATTTTCTTTCAGCCTAAGAAATGAAGCCAGAGTCTAAATCCACAACTGGCATCCCTGGAACAAAGCACATTTCCCCCAGGGCTGGTGGTTTTGGAACCATCCCAGACAAGGGGTGGATATGAAAGTCCACTCTCCAGGACACCTGCCTTGCTCTTCTTCCTCCACCTGACTAGGTGGGTAATTTCTCCGTGTTCTCATTGCTCAAACACACATGTAACACAGGACATTGTGGCAAAGGATGGAAGATAAAAGCAAAATACAATTATTATGGAATACGGGTAATACAAGTGCCTGCCCTTACATCTTTACTTCAACTGTGAACTTTTTACTTACAGCTGTAATTTGCAGCTGGAACTTCTTGTTTATTTACAGAATATTGACTTGATTTTAACTTGGAGAATCTGAAATTTTATTATGGGTGGTGTGTTTATGCACAACTGGACAAGGACATTTCCTGGTCTCCAGAAAGGAGGCTGGGTTGAGCTATTAAAGGACAGAGAAATATGTCAGGTTCAGAATATGAAACCCACAGCAATATTCCACAACTTAGCCATTGACACAATGCTCTGCAACCTTACTGAAGCTGAGGGATTGGCTTGGCTTAGAAACACCTGAATGCAGAAAGGCTCCCACAATGCACAAAGACAAGAAAAGCTGCAGCATTTGGCTCAAAAGCACCTCCAAATCCAAGCTGTAACTCATCAATGTTCTCTTCTGAGACCTCGTGCCTCCCATCCCCTCCCTGCAGCTCCGTTCCCCTCTCCCCCTCCCATCTCCCCAGGAAGGCTGACTCTCATCTGTCTGCAGTTAGCAGAAACCAAAGTAACTGGACTTGCTGCTGGAACAGAAGAAATATGTGCTGTTAACTGTTCATTGAGCTGTGAGATGAACAAGCTGGGTGTTGAAAAGGAAATCCAAGCTAAGAGTACATTTCCAGTGTTAATAAAGCTTTTTCCTTTTGTTGTATATTTCCAAACCCTGATTCTAGAATGGCTGTCATCAGGTTTTTTTCCAGAATTAGACAACAGGACAAATTTAAGGTATCACGGAGTCATTTATCCTTGTTAAATGACAGCTCTCTGTGCTGCATTTGGAGATCTGGTTTGTCCTCCATCTTTTGTTACAAATTCTGCCATATCTACAGCTGTCATTGTCTCAGTGAGACAGACATTTCTGAGTCTGCCTCACCTGTGCTCCCCTTTAAACACAAAGGAAGAGGCTGCACAGCAAGGTGAGTTTGTAGGGGCAGCAGCAAGGCTGCTTTCCAGTAAGGGGAAGATGGAGCAGTACCTCTGCTGATTCTTGGAGGTACTTTGCTCTCTGAAAAGGTGACAGAGGTCTGGGGACCCAGACTGGCAGCTCATGATGGAGAAGAGGTCACACAAGAGCAGCCACAAAGACAGGGGAAAGGCACAAGGAGCTGGGTGTGAGATGGGAACAGAGAAAAACCCACACAGGTGAAGTTTCCCTTGGTTTTCCTCAGAATGTGGTGCCTTAGAGGAAATCCTATTTCCAGGGACAGAGACACTCCCATAAAACCTGTGTTATCTCCTCCTTTGTGGAGGATTATCACAGGTGAGGCAGGTGGAGGTGTGAGCTCCTGCTCCCAGATGTTTTTGCTTTCTTCTCTGTGAGCAGATGCTGTGTGCAGGCTGCTCTCTGCTATTCTTGGCAGGAGGTAACTCCAATAAAATTTCAAACTCCACTTTTAGATGGAGGAGAGCTTGGGTTGGGTTTTTTAGGAGCATTATGTGCAGCAATTGCATAGCCTGCAATGATTTAGAGCTCATCTCTGTTACAGTCAAGCCCATTTGGCTTTTACTTTCATGAGCCACAATGGAGACCTCATGCTGCACTGAGGTTTGTCTTGAATTTTGTTTCACTATCACAAAGCCATCATCATCTGGTTTTGCTTCTGAGTTTTATCTTTTGCTCAGGAGAGGAGTGTCATATATTATTCACATCACATTATGTTCACAACATTTGAGGTGCTGGACAAATGCATTATAAGAAAGCAGTCCCTGCTGTGAAGAGTTTACAACCCAGACAGAAAACCAGATGAAATTTAGAGACAAAGAGATGCACTTTGAAAAAACAAAATGAGATAAGGAAACACTCAAGGTGTCATGATTAACAGAAGTGCTGTTAATTCTTTTTTTTAATACTCCATTTTAATGGCAGAGACCGTAGAAAATTTTTCACAACTCCCCCTCCTTCTGGTGAAAGACAAAAGTTTCCTGTGAAGACATGAAACTGGGTTTACTCTGTCATTTGAATTGAATTTTGATTTTCAGAATTTCTTTTCATCTCTTGACGACTCAGCTGCAGAAGTGCTTTATTAAACCCTATTTTAAAAAAGATCACATGTTCGATTTGTCTTTTAAAAAAAAATATTTTCCCAGAATTATACTCCCCATATTAAAAAAACTTTTTTCCCTTGCAATAATTCCACTTTGGTGCAGCACTGACACCAGGTACCATGTCATATATTCACACCCATCAAGGGTGTTTTCACTGCCTTGGGTTCATTCCCTGCCCTTCTTTCACAGGCTTTATCAAAGTCCTTCCAACCCCTGTTTTTTCACCAGAGGAGATCTGTGCATCCTTTGGTTGCACACAGCAAACTTTGCATTGTCCCTTTCCTCTCTGCCCTCCAGTCCTGAGGGACTTGGTGGCTCCTTTGCTGCCCTGCTCCACACCACACCTCCACCCACAGAAATAAAAGTCTGCTTGACACTGGCTCTCAGAGGATCTCCCATGTCCTGAAGACCACAAACCTCTATCTCTTATCATAATCCTGCACATTTATCACCAAAATCCAGAGTGGGCTGGTAGCTTTGTAGGTGGCAAATTGTCCATTTAATTATGGGATTTTAGCTTGCTTTTCCTAGCAGGTCTTTTTCACAGCAGCTGACCTTCAGTGAGTCCTTGAATCATACAATTGCCTTTGTGAGACTACAGCAGTGAACATCCTTTTTTTTTTAAATTTTCCTCACTGCCTTTCAGTTCAGCAGCAACATCCTTGAGGTGTCCTGTGAAATCCTGACACAGGGAAGCACCAGCCTGTGTTTGCATCCAGCCAGGGGATGGCAAGGCCAAGTGCACAGTCACTTAGATGTGATTTTTAGGAGCAGGGATTACGTTGCCAGAGCTAACATGCTCTTTTCAGGCTGTTCATATTTCATTAAAGCCAAGCAGAGAGAGGTGGGGGAGCCACTGTCACAGCACTGGGAACAGAGCAGGGGGAGCTGGGCAGGTGCTGGGTGTTCTGCTTGATGGGAAGCTTCTTCCAGAGGAAAGCACAGTCACAGGGGGATGATGTCCTCTGGTGTCATTTTTTAGATCCCTTTCAATAAATGTTTTCATCTGGTCAGAATTTTTCATTCTAACCAAGAAGGGATAACTTTTTCTGAGTTTAATGCTAAATTTAATTATTTTCCAATGAAAGCTGTACTGTCCACTAAGGCAACAGGGTTTGCCATGAGTGAGAGGAGCCCAAATGCTGCAAGGCCACTGCTCAGGAAACAACTGCTGTGAGTGGAGTTGGCAGCAGCTGAGAAAACTCCTGACACTGAGTGAGCCTTGAGGAAGCCAATTTCCAACTTATTTTAAGCTCACTCCAACTCTAAAAATTCCAGGTTGGGTTCAAATAAAGTGTAGTTTTGGTGTCTAAAAGTGCCTTTGGCTTTTTTGGTGTGTCCACACTGAGGAAAATCAGTCACTCCAGGATCTGGATGTTTTCAGTCCCAGCACCAGCCTGCTCTGCCCTCAGGGCTCCCACTGTGTGTCAGTGCTGGTTGTATTTCTCAGGAGTTGGGGTTTGACAACAGATCCATCAATGAAACCCAGTCTGGTTAAATCACTTCTGTGTTTTGTCCTCCCCAAAGCAGTGCAGCAGAGGAGTTTTGCTTTTTCAGGTTTCTGAGTGTCAGGGCAGGATATTGCTCATGTGCCAGTCTCCTGTTTGTTATCAGCAGCTCCATTTTCTGCCTCAACTGACCTGTGTTGGCAGGGCACAAAGGCTGGTCCGCCTTTGCTTTGGTTTTTTCACCACATTTCCAGATTTCCCTTCCTTGCCTCTCTACCAGCTCACTGAATTCTTGTTGATGTGGAAAAGGCTTCACAAGACTTGTTTTTCTCTCTGAGCTTTTAAATGTCTCCACTGTCACCTCTTGTTTTAGTTCTCAGACTTACTTCTCTAGGCTATTTTCATGATTTATAGTTGATTGCTGTTGCCACTTTTTTACTGTAACATCTACTTGCAGATATAAAATCAGGTTTCACATCCACAAAAGATTTCTATTGGAGAAATGAAAACGCTATTGAAATGTAAAACCTGCTGGAATAAATCATAGTGGGAGGGGGGGAAAGTGATGAAGATATACAGTTTCATTTATATAAATACACTTAACAGAACAGGTGACATTCCAGGGAACCATCAGCAGATGGCAACTCCATCAGCTCAGGGGGAGCAAGCTCTGCTGCTTTAAGAATGAAGTTGCTATTTTTCTCCAGTGCATAAATCTATAGTTTATAGTTATTGCACGACAACCTGCCACTAATTAAATTATAAATGACATGACAAGGAAGAAACACCTTTAAAAAAACACTGAATAACTTTTTGGGACACTTTTAGTACATTTCATCTATGCTCCACTTTCTGAAGTACAGCGACATCTCGCAGCGTTTGTGTTTAAAGAAAATTGAACCAGTGAAGGATCTGACACATCTCCCTTCAAAAAAACTGGGGGAGCTCTGGGAGTCTCTGCCAGCAGCCTGGGCTCATTTCCCTGCTCAGGAGCTCTGGGATGAGAGTGGGATGAGAGTTACTGCCCCTCATCATCCTCACGCTGGAGGAGAAACAACCCTGTGCCTAATGAATGGGTGCTCCTCCAAGGGGTGACATTTTAATCACTACACTTGGTTAATAACAACATTTGTGAATAATAACATTTGGAAATAATAACTTGTGGAATAACTAATAAAGCCCCCTCCAATTCCCCAGGCTAAGCCCAGCAAAGTTTCTTTTCCCATCCCTCCAGTGAGGCTCAGTGCCTGTGGCAGAGATGATCCACAGCTCTGAAACCTTCAGCTCCCACCAGCTCTGAAACCTTGCTGTGTTCACCTCCCCGGTGCCCACTTCAATGAGTTCCATGGGATGCCACAGGTGGCCAAGGTTTGTTTTCCAGCTCCATGTTCCAGCTCGTTTCCAGCACATGGATGGTGCTGCAGGCAAGAAAACCACTTGGCTTTGCCTGCCAGTGCCTCACTGGGACCCACGTGCCATCCCTGGGTGCCCACAGAGCCATGTGCCACCCTGCAGATAATTAGCTGATAAAGCAGGTTTATTGCCTCCCTTTTTCCACCAGAAAATGACATAAATCATAGCAGATTTTTCCTTTGATAACTTAATGCTGCAGATGTGAAGTGTTTGGGGATGAATAGGACTCAGTGTTTGTTAATGAGAGTTTAATGTCTTCATCTTCTGCATTAAACTCCAGTTAATTAATATTCATTCAATTAGAAAATGTAAAAAATAAATTATACAAAATTAAGCTTTACACAGGAAGCAAGTGACCTCATTTCTGCTGTTTTCAGGTGCTAATTAGATTATCTCCATTCCTATGAAGGGGGAGGCACTGAGTGCTGCCAGCAGTGAGGGGAGCCTTGCAGTTGGGCACAGACCTCATCTGGGAGTGCCTTGTTCTGGTCTGCCCTGAGCTGGTGGAGACCAAAAACTACAGCCAGATGAGACACAATTACAGTTTTTGTGAGCTTTCTGGTCAGTGGAAAGCCTCTCCCTGCTGGAATGTTGGTGTTTTATGGAGATGGGTGTTGCTGGCAGAGAAGGATGTGTGCTGAGCTGGTGGCAAACTGGGAGTTGTACAAAGTCTTGATTCCAGTGTGGTCCTGCCTGCTGGCTTTGGCTGAGTCTTCCTCCCTTTGTTGATGCTTTATTTTTTTTTTTTCTCTGCTCTGAACAGACTCTCTAAATTTGGAGTCCTTTAGGAAATGATGTTCCTTTGGAGTTGAGAGTATCTCAGCTTAGAGAGAAGAAGGAGCCCTCTGGGATGAAGAGGTGCTCTGACTTCAGCAAGGCTAAGGGCAGAATAACACAAGCCAGCCTGAGCTGACTTTATGCAAACAGACCACAGGGGTCCTAAATAATCACTATTGCCAGTTTATCTCATGTAACTTTGAAGCTGGCCTTGCTTTGAGTCAGGGGTGGTACCAGCTGACCCACAGAGGTCCTTCCAGCTTCAATTACTCCATAACATTACATTTCTTCTACTTGCCTGTATCCTGAAGCCATGCCTGTCTTCTGTAGCAGAAATACTGTAAAAGGCAGTGAGAGCCAGCAGAAAACTCAGACTGCACAAAGACCTGCTGGTTTACTGCACACTGTGCTGGGGTGGGAGGGGGAGCAGGGGAACAAAGGTTCTGTGCTGGAATGTGTTTTATAGTGCATCATCCATCACTGTCCTCTTCATCTGCTACTTCCTAGCAGCCCTGAAGAGCAATTTGCTTTTAAAATGGGAGGGACAGGCATTTGTGTGAGTAAAACTCAGTTATATCTTACAAGTTTGTCAAAAGGAGAAAATGCCTTTGGATGAGACGGTTCAGTTAGTGAGGTTTTGGGGAGATGGTTTTGTGTGTGTGCTGTTCAGAGCCAAAAGCAGTTCAGAGTATCAGTGACACCACTTGTGATGGCAGTTACCCCTTGCATAGGACAAGGGGGTGCTAAAGTCACAAATATTTTAGAACAATTTTTTAAAAGTTGCAACACCACTGACACAGAGTCAGTGGGACCCATCTGTGTTATTTAGATGTCTCATCCTGCAGAGAAATGGGATTATTCCTAGTGTGACACTCCTTATTTGACTCAGGCCATCACAAAGAAATAAAGATTTGCAAAGGAGGCACAAATGAACTCCAGTGTTCCAGCCAGAGGCACCTTGGCAAAAAGGAGGATATTTCATGGAAGGGAGGTCAAGGATGCTGCAATGGAGAGTTTCCCTCTGCTTCCTGCTCCTGCTGTGACCCTTCACAACAGAACACAATAACCACCACAGCTTGTCCTGTTGTGAATTCCTGTGAAGGCTCACATCCCACTGCCTTTTTTCCATTCTATTGCTTCTGTATCTTTCTCCTGCTCTCTCTGCTACACCTCCTCATTAGCTAAAATGTCTTAATCTTCAGAACCTGTGCTTGGTTTCAAGCCAGATTCCTGCTTTCCTTGGCTCATTCCAGCTATCACAATAGTTGGCACCAACTGTTTGGGCTGTGCTTACAGCCCCAGTTCAGGATGCTGCTTGTGAGAGATGTTGAGGTACTGATTTGTCTGCTGCAGGCAATTCTGGGAGCCAGGGGCTGCTCTCATGATTCACTGCAGTGCTTTTCATTCTCTGGTGTCTCTCTGACTTCTTAATTTACTGTGTCTAGCCAGGCTGTGAGGGAAGGAGGGAGGCACCCAGGTGTTAGGTTGATAGAGTTGGTTGGGTCAGATGATATTCCCTGATCACAATGACCCTGTGTGACAAAGGACTTCTGCACATCCTTAACTTGTAATGTTTTGGGTGTGTTGGATTGATCAGATCTGGTTCTTTGTGCTCAAGTGCTTGGCTGGATTGACCTGCTGGTCTGGAGTCTGTGTTCCTCATTTCTCTGGACCTGGTGTCCTGGGTAATTAGCCTTGCTCCTGCTTGGAGATGAGTTCCAGGCACTTGGTGGATTGGCAAGGCTGTAACAAGACCAATCTCATTAGAGGGTTAAAAAACAGAGAACAGCTCCTAAAATTATGGGATTAGCCTTTGGGCTATGGGCAGGATATTCTTCATCTTTCTCCTGTAACCAAGAAAATGTCATTGTCCATACACATCCCCACAAAACCCCCTGGCTGAGGAGCAGGTAGAAGGCTTTGGGAGATCACAGACTTTACCTGCATGCCAGGAGAGTTTTTCCTTACTGAAGCAGTTCCTGTTGAGTGGAGAGCTGCCAAACCCATTGTGTCTCCCCAGCCCAGATCTGCAGGCTGTGTTTCTCCCTGACATTACAGGTTTTCCTACCACGTCATCCAGGCATTTCTTTTCTTCTGTGACAACTGGGGGAAATGGCTTTTGTGGGTCTCTCCAAAAAGGACACCAGTCTCAAATTTCTCATCCCAACCCACTTCAGAATCAAGAGGTGTTTATAATTGACAAGATTAATCTTACCAGATATTTGAGGACTTTGCTCAAGTCTTTCATTTCACTGCTCACTCAGGCTGCTCAAGAAGATTAGAGTGAGTGCTGATGGCTTTGCAAACTGCTCCAGTGGACACTGAGTAAATATTTTAGAAAGCACAGCTGCAAAACACTCCTAATCCAGCCCTTTCAGTGACAAGCCTTACCTAACCAGCCTGGTCCAAAAAGAAACACCAAACCCTTGACCACAAATCCTCCTTGTTATCCTTTTAAGAAGGTCTCAGTGCATGCTCAGAATTCACAGCAGCATACCCTGATCTGCTGGTGGGTTTTGTATTGTCCTTTGGGGCAAAACTGGGCAAAATAAGGTCAGAAGACGGGCAAGGACATGGACATCCATCCCCAGGCTTGGTGTCAGGTTGGGATTAATCCTGGCATGCTGAAGGTGTCTACTCAATCCACTGAAAATGCTTGGAGATACCTATGCAGCTTGTTCTCACTGGTTATTGGAAATTTATTACAGAGTGACAGGTCTTGTCTTTAAAAATGAGCTGCGTTTTTGCCCAAGAACCATGCAATTTAGAATAGACCAGTTTGGGGACGGGTGGTTTCAATGGGTTATAAGTATAGAAAGGTTCCTGAGAGTGTCACCAAAAGATTTGTCCAAAAGTCAATAATTAGGGTGTTTTCCATATGAAATTTTCAAAATTAAAACTGCTGCTTCTCGGACTCAAAACTTGATCTATATTCCATATATTTTAAAGGGCTGTACCATACTCCAGTTAAGATGTCCCTCCAATTCTTTCCATCTCACAGGTGAAAAGATGAGTTTGAGAGTCTGTCTCTGAGGTCTGAATCTGAGAGCACTGCTGAGTCAAGTGATCGGGCTCCTGCTGTGCCAAGTCTCCCCAAGGCAGCTCTGCTTATTTCTTTTCACATCTATCACTTCCTCAAGCACACACACATTAATGTTACTGATAATACCAAGAGGGGGTTTTCCATTTTATATTTATCTCTGTTTCCTTGGCTTCTGTCCAGTCTGAAAAGTCCCACCAAAAAAATCAAAATAAGAGCTGTTGTGTCTGAGCTGATTATAGGCTATCAGAGTTGATGTCCCTTTCAGATGCTGACCAGCCTTCAGAGATGGACAGGTCTGTTCTCCTGGCTGATGCTGATGGGTCACTCATCCCTACAGGAGCAAACAGGGGGAGGACAGCCTCTGGAGCTTGCTATTTTCCTTGGGTGATGGGGACATTTTCTAAATGGGATTTTATTACAGTGACAGTTCTGAGTGTGAATCACCCCATTTATGTGATATTTCCAGCAGCTCCACCAATTATGGCCACCTTTGCCACGAAGAACAAGGAAATTAAGAGCAGCTAATGGACTGACACAGCTTCGGGTGCCAAGGCAGGAGCGTGTGACAAAGCAGATCAGTCCCCGCCTGCCTCTTTTCTTATTTTCCTCCCTGTCAGATATTTATTGTAATAGTTGAAAGGCAGCATTTAGCTGGCATAGCACTTTCTATTTAAGGTGCTGTGCAGAACAGGCCATTCCACAGATAAAGGGAAAAGTATGTTTGAGGACAACATTGGGACTGAAATGGAAATTGCCTTAAATTGGGTTGGCAAGCATCCTTATTATTCATTGGGATGATTTAAGTACTTCTTTTAGAAAGGAGAAAAAAGTAAAGGTGTGTTCGTGGGGAGAAATATTCTAAAACTGAAACTGTCCTCTGCTCAGTCATTAAATAAATTCATGACCCAGCAATGCCTCAGGGAGTTTTCCTTGCCCAGCCTCTAGGCCAGGCAGGCTGCAGGACTCTGGGGCCTGGCTCAGAGCAGGGATCAGCTTCTTCCAGGGCTGCTCAGACTCCTTTGGGAGAATATTTGCTGAATTGGAGGGCTGGCAATGGTTAAGGAGGGGATCCTGTCTTTTGCCTCGACCTCTGTGTGCTCCACAGGTCTGGTGTAGGATTCCCATGGGGCTGTCCTGTGTTTGTGGGGGACACAGCAGCCTTTCCCAGGACTTGCTATTGAGGATACACTTTTGTGGAGCAATTAATAAACTGCACAGGAAGCTGCTAAAAAGATGAGCAGCCCAGGATGGAGGATTCTGGATTATTAATCCCTCAGCTCACTGCAGGCCTCCCAGGAGATGAACATATCATTTCCCTTTCCAGTCACTGCTGGTGTTCCCATGGTGGTTCCTTCAGGATTTTTGTAATACCAGAAAAAAACTATTACACGGGGGGTGTTGCCTTTTTCCATAATCTGGATTGCAGCATTTACTCTGATGAGCCCACAAGAAGCTTTGGATAGTATTGGACTTCTCAACACTGGCATCACCAGCCTTTATTTAGCACCCTAAGGCACTATTTGAGGTGTACATGCCAGAATTACACATCATTCCTTTGAAGTGCAGCCAGTTTGGAGCTGCAGACTATTGCAGGTGCTGTGGGGTGTTGATTCTGTCCCAGAATTCAGAGCAGAAAATGAGGAACCATGGTATGTAACTGCAAATGAGCAAGGACTGTGCTTATCAGAGTGTAATTACCCTGATCTGTGACCTTGAGGGAGCTGAGGCTCTGATAAGAAGCCCCTGGGAAGGGTACTCTCCTGTCAGGCTGAGAACATGCACAGACATGAGCTGCTGCTCTTATCTCAGTTTTTCCTTTATTTCTTACTCTGGTTTTTTTCATCCTTATTTCTACAGAAAAAGCTTTGAGAGT
>VYZP01056762.1:0-39206 GCA_013400635.1 Hypocryptadius cinnamomeus | reverse complement strand
ACAAAAATGATACAGAAATTCAGAGAGGTGGTGAAATGCTGGCTTTAAGAAGTCAGTGAGAGCCAAAGGAAAATGTTTGTATTCCTTCATCAAGCTGAGCTGACTGTTTACATCTGTGATTCCTTCTTCACATGCTTTGCACTTATGCTCATGGTGCTGCTCAGGAAACGCTTGCATGGGCTTGAAGTCAGCTGCCTACAGGATCCTGGAGGCCTGGGGGAANCAGCTCAGCTGAAGCTGAGTCAGAGGAGGTTTAGGATAGGAATCAGGAAAAAGTTTTTCACCCAGAGGGTGGTTGGGCACTGGAACAGGCTCCCCAGGGAAGAGGTGACAGCACCAGCCTGACAGAGTTCAGGAAGCGTTTGGACAATGCTCTCAGGCACAGGGTGTGACTCTTGGGGTGTCATGCACAGGGCCAGGAGTTGGATGCGGTGATCCTGATGGCTCCCTTCCAACTCAGCATTTCTCATGATTGTCTGATTTATTTAATTATGGGCATTTGCAGGATCAGAACATGAAACACTTGTATTTTAGAAATTTCCAACTTAAATGGAAGAGCTATGTCTTTATGGATCCTGGAAAATGTTTCAGGTCATTCAAGATAAAGATTCTGAACTCTTTTCAGGGATGAGAATCCATTCCTGGACAAGGAGACCATAAGCACAAAAGAAGTACTGACTTAATTTAGAAGAGAGATTGCAAAGAGAGAAGAGCTTAGACAGCCCTTAGCCTTAGAGTGTGCTATTTAAATACTGCAATTCACACAAAATCACCAAGTGTTGGTCTACTTCTCACCCCAAAGATAGTTGTGTAAATTAAACACTTTTTTAAACAACAAATTCACATTTATCTTCATTTACATTCTTGAATTGGAACATTTTGCTCTCACAATGTTTCCCATGAGATTGCAACATCTGAGCTCAAGAAATTGAGTGCTTCTGATACACTTCTGCTAATTTGATTTCAGAACTTAGAGGGCAAGCAGAATACCAAGCACTCTAAGAATTGTCCTCAAAGATGGCAAACTTGTCCCTAAGAGCTGACAGTGCTTCATTTGGGCAGCACTGTGCTCTTGCATGACAGCTCCATCTTCCACTGAATTAACTGCATCTGTCATCCCTGTAGGGGTAGAGATGGCTCAGTGATCACAGAGAGGAGAGGCACCGTCTTCCCTCTTTGGTGCCTGCTCCTCCAGGCAGGAATAGTCATATAAATTACAATTAAATGAGCCTGAACTACTGACTTCCTTCAAGCTCAGTCCAGAGATTAGGTGATTTATGTTTTTACAAGCTGGATGAACTGCAAGCATCCTGGCAGGTGTTACTCACATCCCAACAGGTAGCTCTCAGCACCTGAGTGCAAGCTGAGCTGTTGCTTTTTTAGCTAGGCTTGTTAGCCTGATTTGGGAGAGGTTGCCAGAAAGGAGCTTTCTCCCTCTCCCTTTCTTAACAATGACAGCTTAATGTTTAACTAATTGTTAATCACTTCTACACACTAGTTTCTGTACTCACAGATGTTTTGGAGGGGTTGGATCAGCATGGTTTGATGTGGCTTGTGGAAAAAATAATTTGAGCTGAATATAATTAGCGTCCTAATAGCAGCCACATCCAGCCCTGCAGGCTCATTTCACTTCTGGTGCCACTGACACTTCCTGAGCAGCGTGGCCATGCCTAGGGGCACTGTGGTCCTGTCTGCTGTAATGGGGGCAAAGAGGGAGGTTACTCTGCTGTCCCTGCATTACAGAAGCCTGGGGCAGTGCTGACACCAGCATTCAGTTGCAGCAGGAGTGTGTTTTTGAGGTGTATTTTTGTGCCTTCCCCATGCACAACCTGCAAAGATTTGTACTGCAGACTGGCCTCAGGGAACTCAGACTGGCAGGTGAAACGAGGCTGAGAAGGGTCCCTGGGAGTCGTTGGAGCACATACCACATCTTCATGGGCATCTGAACCAGGCTGGAGGAGAGCTAAGTAATGTGAAGTGGGTTCTCAGCACTGACCCACTTCCAGAACTATTCCAGCTGTGCTGCGCTGCATGTGGGTGCAGAAAAAGTCATGGCCTCCTCAAAAATCCACCTTGGTTATTAAGCACAGAGTTTTGAAAATAGCTCAGCATTCCTTGGAATGATTACATACAGCAACAGGAAAGCTAGGAAATAATAACTAAAAAATAATCCTGCACACAGAGAGTGAATCTGGGAAATCTGGTTTGGATAAAGGCAGCACAGCCCCGAACTTTCACCGAGTTCCAAGCTGCAGTCTCACACAGTTCGGAGAAATGTCTGCACCTTGCCCTCCTCCGACCTCCTCCAGAACCACTTCTACTCCTGAGAGCCTCCTGCAGCTTTTTACAGCTTTACTGCTTTAAAATCCCTTTGTAGCATCCATGTGCAAGCATGTGATCTTTGTGGGTATTTCTGCCCCACTTTAAGATCTCAGAGCAACTTGTCTGAATTTTTGCTGTGGTGCCTGATCTAGTTCAGCTAACAATCATATGCTGGAGAATTAGAGTCTGTGGAAATATTTTGATCACAAAAATTAGGGGTAAAATCTTGCCCTTACTGATGTTCGTAGGAGACTTTCCATAATTTTTGGCTGGGTGAGGTTTCAGCCTGCAGCACTGCTTGCCTTTAACATAACTGTGAGGATTGAATGTAGAGTCACAAGGTTTTTAGCAGACTTCAAAACTAAAATGGGAAAGAAATTCATGCTAGTCAGTGTTAAAGAAATTTGTCAACCTGATATTTATTTTAGAACAAGCAAAATAATTTCCCTCTGTTCTCCCCACCTTAAATGGCTGAAACATTTCCTTGCAAAGAAGCCACTACTTCCAAATAATTTTGCCACACAATCATAAAAGGGCCCCTCAATGTTCATCTGTGTGGTGGTTCTCCTAGACAGGGGGTCTCCAGCACAGCTGGGTGGATTTCCTGTGCAGTCAAAGAAAAGAAATTGACAGGTTTTGTTAAAAGACTCATCCCACCCTGAAGTGGGGGAGGGATGTAGCTCTGGGCAAACACCTGAGTGTTGGTGCCTGCTGCTTCCTAGAGGTAGGACTCAGATGCCTAGACACAGGCCTCTCCCTAAGGTGCAGAAGTGTATCTTGTGTGGTCCCTAGACATGAGCATGGGAAGCTGTGGGTCACCTGTAGCTCTGGTGTTTTACCCCCCAGCCCCACAGGATGCCTGTCCTTAGGCACCTATATTTCGGCAAGGGAGTGAAGGTGAACACATGGGGTCTGCAAAGCCAAAATTTTTCCTGACAGCACCCCTAACACTCAGGGAGCATCACTGTGAAACTTGCACCATGGTAGGACCAAAATATTTGTCTTCAACACGTTTGGTGTATCAGATGCATAGTGAGAATAAAGGCAGGGTAATTAAGCTTGTATTTGCCAATAGCCTGGTCAGTGAAACCAAGAGATATCCTAGACTGTTGCCTCCACAGGGTCAGAGAGAGGGCACCACCAATACCTTAGAAATTCCCACTTGTCAGAGGATCGCTTTTGAAATAGAGATGTCTTAAAATTAATGCCAAGGACAACAAACACATTTAGGCTAAAGGACAAATTGCTGGATGATTGCAGGCACAGGTTTTCTTTTTTATTTCAGAATTCAAATGCCATAAGGTTTGTTACCAGTTTCAGGCTTCAGTGATTTGATTTTTTTTTTCTCGACCAGAGAGGAAGGATGAAAACCAAGAAATTAGTAACAATGTTCTGCATTTGTTTGGCAATCAATTTCTCTTTGCTTTAAGTGTGTTCAGCAGCTCTACATCTCTGCTGAGTCAAGGATATTTAGTGAGCAGCAAGGGTGAAGTATATTAACTTCTAAATAACTCCATTAAAATTGCAATGAGAAAAACAGAGAGAGAAAACTTCAAAGTTCTAACTCTTGTATGAATTGGCATGTTCCCCTTTGTTTATTATCTGTACTGGTATAGTGCCTGCATCAGGGACCAGTAGCCTGCTGTGCTTTGGAAAGTGGCTAACAAATGTGTCCCTGCTCTGTGGCCCTGAGAAGCAAAGTCAGAGAGGAAGTGCAAAATTGATGGAATTCAGGTGACACATAACTGAGAGAAAGATAAGCTTAGGTCAAGCTCGTGAGAGAGAACAGAATCTTTGTTTTTGAATGACAAAGCTGTAGGAAATGGAATACAGTGGAAGCCATTTTCAGCACTGATTTTCTTTAAGACATTAAACAATAACTTTTGTTCTCAGCATCTTTTTCTACTCTGGTGGTGGTTTCCTTTTGGAAGCAAATTGCTCAACTGGTTTATGGTCCAAGGGCCTGTTCCTGATATGAATGAAGTGTGCACACAAGGGCTGGGTGGGAGAGGCTCCTCCAGCCCTATAAGGACTGTCAGGATCTGACATTCTTTTCTGACCAGGAAAGAATAAATGTTCAAGTCCTGGAAGAAAAGAAAAATTATACATAACAATTTCAAAGGAAATGAACATTTCACACTGAGTGACTGGATTCTCTATTTTCCAAATCTTTATTTTGATTTTGACCTTTTAAAAATGTTTCCAAATGGTTTTTATTTTTTCTCAAATAACAAATCTTTCAAAAGGGAATGCCATTTCAAATGCTAGAAAGGAAATCCTTGGGATGCCAGAGAGTCCAAATGTTCCAACTATTCCCCAACTTTTCTTTTTGCGCTGAGCTGCACAAGGCTGTGAGGACTCTGTGCAGTGGCAGCTCCCTATCAAGATATGGGGAAGGCTAGAGACAGGGGCTTGCCCATGGCATGGCTCTGGTGGCCAGGCTGGTGCTGGCTGCTCCCACAAAGGCCAGCTTCGAAAGGACCCTCACCCACCACCTGTGTGGCCTCCCACTCCATGCAGAAGGTCCGTGTGAGGGAGGTTTTTGCCCTAAAGCCATAAGGACTTGTCTTCCTTCCAGCAGCTGTGTCAGCAGTGACAGCTGGAGGTACTTATGGTCTGCAACAGCCCCATTTTGTTCCAGTTTGCTTCTGACCACATCAACCCCTCTTAAAAGACAGGTGTTGCATCCTGTTCTTTTCAGACATGACCCACATGTTCACTCAGTGTAAAGATGGGAGTGTCTCTGCTCACACTGGCTGCCACTATATAATTTCAGAGAAAATTGGTGTGGAATGGCCTGGCAGCCAGCAGAACCATGGTAAAGCTGCCAGGGAAACATCCTTGGTTCTTAGGGAAAAGTAGCCACCTGGTGGGTTTTAATGATATCAAAGACTTTCTGAACTGATCCTCAAATGGGATTTCTTAGCTTTAGGATTGCATCTCAGAACTCTATGTAAAACAATTTCATTGTTTTTATCCACCTGCCTACCAGAATCAATGATGGCCCAGCTTGCCTCCTCTGAAGAACAATTCATGACATCTTGAAAGCCCTAAACTGAGTTGGATCTCATTCCCAGCATCTTCCAGGCATCCCAAATCTGAGTTCCCAGAACCGCTCTCCCCTAAATCCTTTCAAGCTGGGCTCCCTTACTCAGTGGTTTTGGCTGCCACAGGGAATTTGTGGCTTGAACCTTGATGGAGTCTGAGTTCTGCTATCAATCAAAGGAACATTTTACTGACGCTGTGAAAAAAAGAAAAAGAAAAATGATAAATGGAAATAGGAAAGAAAAAAAGAAGATAAAAAAGAAAAGGAAAAAAATAGGGGGTAGCATGTAAAATTTGGAAAGTATTTGACTTGGGAAGCAAGTATAGATTGGAGATTTAAGGAAAATCTCACAGCTTTTATGTCACAAGTCTTCACCCTTCTGAACTGGAAAGGACAATAATGACAGAATGAATCTTGGAAAGAGCTACTGGCTGTGAGGTGTTTACTTCCACTTCATCAAACAAGTGAAATACTGGACTGCAGTCATTTCCATTCCAGAAAGCTTATCTCTGCAAGTAAGTGGGAGAAACTCGAGTCCACCAGAGGAGGATGAATCCTTACAGCAATCAGCAGTTTTGTAGCTCATTATCTCTTTCTTTCAGCTCATAAGATTGTTTTCCCCATAAATATTTCAACATCCAGGAGAATGTGGTGGGAAGCCAGAAGCCCAGCATGCGTTCAAACCTGCTGTCATAAACTTGGACTCACTCTGAAGTTGTCCTGACCCAGCTGTGAGCATCATCTTACACAAGGTAGAAGACAGGAGGACAGCTGGACACCTTCAGATGCCCGGTGTAACTGCCTTAACCAGATAGTCTGATGCACAGAGATGGAGGGTAAACCTGGCTCCCACCCCTCCATCTGGGCAGCAGAAGTGAAACCAGGCATCTGCCTGCTGCTGCTGCTGCTGGTAAGTGGGAATAATGTCACACGCTTTCACATTTTATCCATGTGGCCACTGAGAAGCGACAGTCCCAAACAGACTGCTTCAGATGCTTAGAAACAAGCTCTACAGGGGAAGGACCAGCACATCTTTGCATAAAAAAGTAGCTGAGCTTTCTCCCTTTTCTTGCAGTGGATGCCCTGCTCCTGCTTACCACCTCACTCCCCTTCCATTCGTTTCCAAACTTCCATTTTTCACAAAACTATACAAGCAGTGTTAGTCCTTACATGGAACAACAGTGCAACAAGCAAAAGAACCTCAGTTATGACCAGGCATCCTTCCAAGGAAGAAGAAAATTAACAACTGTGGCTCCAAAACTCTTGGAAGGGCTGTGTTGAACATATGTCTGTGGTAAACAGAAATTTCCAAACCTTAATAAAACACCTTCCTTCTTATAACACAGATGGAATTACTGGAAACTTACTGTGCTTGGTAATTGATCAAGCTGTTTAAAATAGTAAGAGAAAACATCAGTTGCAATGTCAGTGAAAAATATTTGCAAAAGTGCTGATGAGTATGATTTTAATCCCATATAATATTGTGGTGAGAAAAAGGAAATTTCTATTGGATGCTCTCCACAGTAAACCTTAGTTTTTGCTTGGGTATTAATCCACCCTGAATAGCTTCTGATCTGATTATATTTTACAATAACATGGGAAGGCACACCAGGCAAATCATTCACTGTGCTTTGTTCAGGTAACTTTTCACATTAAAAGAGAACAGGAAATTAATGCTGAGGGAAAAAAGTACATTGATGGACTTCCCTGATCATTTTAAACCTTCCACAGTCCTAGAGGAGAAGGTGGTAACAAATGGGTGATCCTACACTGGGAGACTGGTACATTTCACGAGCAAGACCTAGTCCTGCCAAACCCTTGAAGGAGGCAGAAATTTCAAAGGCTAGTTTAAGATTCTGGTTTGGTTTCTTGTCCTTGGAGGAGCTGTGGGGTGTAATTGCAGATTCAGCTGAGTTTTTGCAAAGCTAATGCAGAACTAAATATAATGATGGAGTAAATTTCAGAAAAGTTTAAGTCTGGCTTCCATTTTTGTTCTCCTAAATCAGGAAATTAGATTTCCATGGGAACATCTGTGTAGAACTTGGTTTATTCAGCCTAGAGAAGAGGAGATTGAAGGGAAAATTCATACCAGTCTACAGCTTCCTCACAAGGGGAAGGGGGGCTAGGTCTCCTTCTCTCTGACCACCAGCTGTAAGACCTAAGGGAATATGAAACTCTGTCAGGGCAGGTTAGGAAAAGTTTCTTCACCCAGAAGGTGGCTGGGCACTGGAATAGGCTCCCCAGGGACATGGTTATAGCACCAAACCTGACAGAGTTCAAGAAGTTCTTGGGAACACGCTGTGAGTCTTGGGGTTGTCCTGTGCAGGGCCAGGACTCAATAAGTGACCCTTGTGGGTCCCTTCCAGCTTAGGGTGCGCTATGATTGAATGATGATTCTATAAAAGAGCACTGTGAGTACAGAGATACATAAGATTACCTGAGCAAGGTGGCCTGAGTACCAGAAATAGGGCAGCCATTGCAGCATGAAGGTTGTCACCAATTGCTTTGGAGATGCCTGGCTCAGCTGAGGTGAATGTGGCTGTCTCCCCCTTCTCTATAAGCACTGGGGCAAATATACTCCACTTCAGTCCCATCAGCCCCTTCCCCAAAAGCAGAGGCTGGGGTGTGGACACCAGACTTTTCCTTGGAAAGATCCCTGGGAAGGGTTGTAATTACAGGATGCAAAGACACAGCAGTCAAAATCTATGCTGCTAGGACTGTTGTTTGCCTGGCTCATCTGAACCTGAAAATATTGAGCATCACCTCTCATTTTTTGTGGCATTCCCACTAGAAACAGCATTGTTTAGCTCATTAAGTTGTGGGTCCCACTTATTTTAATGATGTAAAAAGCTCCATTTGCAAAGCAATTATGATTTGGGTATCTAAAGCAAAGATGAGAAGGTGCACAAAAAAAAAAAAACAACAAACCCTCAGCTCTCCCAGATTTAAATACTTCTCATTTTATGCTCTGGATGTGGAACATAAACTTGGAGGAGATCAGATTGGAAATGACAGTGCTCTTTTGAATTACAAATTACAATTTGTTACAGGGGCACTGGAGAGACATTATCAGCAGGGTGTCTATAATTTGTTGACATGTGCAACATTTTGGAATTAGGTACATTTTAATATAGATGCTTGCTTTAATCACAGTGTGCTATCAAGGATTTTCGTGCTGGGATTTGACCTCTTCTCTGTGTGAGTTCTATGTTCTCTAGTACCAAAATGGCTTAAAAACACTTTTAGCTGCCCTAAAAGTGGTGGGGGTGGAGCTGATGGTTCTGCACAATGGTGGAGGAAAGATCTATGAAGAGCCATGCAGTCCTGTTGCTCTTTGACGCCAGGCACCTCTTCCCCTTCCATTTATTTTTCCACCTACTTGTGCAAAGTTTCAGTTTTCCTTTATTACCTATTTGCAACAGCTTTTCTGCAAGGAAACAACAGAGTAGGAGAAAATCTCTTTCATAATATCTGTTAGAACCTCCTTCTACCATGCAAGCTGTGACCACTTTAAACCCCCAGGACAAAGGATGGAGTTTATCAGGTGAAATCACAGGTGTTTCTCCTATTATTTAAAGTATTGTTCTTGTAACAGAAGCTGAGAGAGAGGGGTGTTCAAAGCTGCATCTCAGATTTGGCCTTTTGACTAGCATACATCTGCAGGGAGTTTTGGTTTCTGTTCTCTGTGGTTGTTTCACATTTTCACACACCACATTGAGCCTTAGAACTAGTATTGGAAAGAGTACACATCGAGCTGTTTGATAATATGATATGGTTTATCTTCTGCATTTGTGTGACATTGATTAACATGCGCATTTGGCTTGGGACTGTTGAAGTAGTGGGCACTGCAAGAGTTCCAACTCTGCTTCAGGAAGAGAAAAAGATTCAAAAAGTTAGTTATGGGGCCAGCTCCTGAGTAGTGTGCTCCTGAGGTGGCAATTCATACTAAATGAAGGTGGTGAAACACACAACCAGTCCACATATCTGATTACAAAACCACCAGGAAAAAAGTCAAGTTAAAAAATTGTCTCAAGATCATGCCTCATAGTGAAGAAATTCTCTATTCATTCCTACAAATATGTAGGTCAGCATGGGAAAATAGGGATATTGCCATGAGGAAACTGGGGATGGGGAAATCTGTTGGAGGCAGCTAAAATCCCTGCCTCAGTTGTCTGAGTTTGGCTCATTGCAAACCAAACTTCACCATGTTCCCTCAGTGTGGCAGAAGAGTCTGAAAACAGAGATGAAATCTGAGCATTCCTAAACTACTTGAAATGTGAAATTGCTTTAGAGGACATTTCTAAAGAAAGAGGTGGGAGAAAAACAGTGCCCTTTATAAAATTGTCTTTTTTTTCCCAAACTGGGATGGCAATAGTCAACTTGATTTGCCTTGCTAAATCTCTGAAGGACTCTGAAACAGTGAAACTTACCTCTGGTGTTATCTGGGACAATTAAGCAATGTTGGGTCAGGAAAAACTTGGGCTTTTGGGTCCTGTCCTTGGGACTGGCTGGTGACCAGGGCTGGGCTATGTGTGCTGGGATGGGTGGCAGACCCCACATACTGAATGCTGGTAGCCACAACACCTTACAGCAAATTTCGCACCTTCAGCAGGTAAAGCCAGAAGCCAGAAATTCATCATGTGCCTCAGGAAAGCAGAAGCCAAGGTCAGGTACTGTCATTGTCCTCAGCCCATGTAACAGCAGAGAATTTAATGAAGTTAAAATGAAGATGGGCATTTCACCTTTCTCCAGAGTTGCAATGAAACAGTCTGTATAACAGCAGGAGTTACCCTTCTGCCATGTTGGAATTTCAAACCTGGAGAAAGCAAGGCTGTGATAGTGGTGCTCACTGAGCTGGTTCTACAGTGGTCTGTTCAGAATGGGGCTTGTTTCCCTCTCTTTGCCTCAGACATCAGAAATAGCTGATAGGGCTGTCCTGCAGAGACCAGGAGCAGGACTTAACTCCACATTGAAGTGCCCTGGGGCAGGGTGTGACACACCCTGTGAGTGTACACATATGCCAGACTGTGGCTAGCCAGGTGTGGTGCAAATTCACCCACGTGCATCTGAGCCTGCTCAGTCTCTCCAGATGCATGAACTGGAGGGTGGAGACACACACAGGCACAGTCTATCCCCAGCCTGCTCCCTATGGTTTCCCTCTAGCCAGAGGTATGCTGCCTCTGTATCTCTTGCTGCATTTCATCTCTTCAGGTGCCAGTGAACCGGGAACAGCCACTCCTGCACGCTGCTGGACATTGCTGGCTGGCAGCCCCTTGGCCTTCTGCTGCTGCGTGACCAGTGGGTGAAGTCATGCAATTGTCTGCAGCACGGAGAAATTTGAGACACCAGCCCAGCTCTAGGCTGTAAACACATCCATCTTAGTGCTGTTGTCACTTGCATCATTAAAAGGGGGAAGAGGGAAAGAGACAAAATGTCTTTGGAAGACCAACTTGATGAAATGGGAGAAGAAGATCAAAAAGGAGCTTGATTAATGGACTTGCATCCAGGCCAAGAGATACATACACTGAGAAGTGCTTTGACTTATTCCTGTCCACTTCTCATTTTGAGGCACATTGAGGTAAAGCTTGACTGGCTTATGCCACGTGCACACTGACACTGCACCAGCAGTGATGAGGAGATTTACACAGACTCATGTTGCCTTGCCATCTCTCTTTCCTTGACTTTCTCAAGAAGGATCTGGACAGGGATGGGAAGCAGACTCTGATAAACTTTGGCATTATATCTCCATTCCTGTCACACTAGTTTCCAGTTTCTTGTACCCCTGAAGTGACTATGCCCAGGATGAACAGTCAAAACTGCTACAGCAAATAATGCAGTGAAAACCTTGCAGTCACTGAAAGCTCATTTAGGCATCATACTGTCTCACATTTATGCATCATACTGTCTCTTTCCCAGACTTGGCAGTGGCATGAAAAATTACATGTTCAACACACCACACCAGTGGTGAAAGTGCAGAGCTCTGTGCATTGCTTAGGAAAACCTTCAATTCTGCTGCCCAGGAGAAACTGTGAGCCTTCATTTGGAGAGGATTAGCAAAAGATAATCTCTCAGCGTGGACTCTCCTGCCTGCCTGGATATTAACAGCAATGGATTAGGTGGGGTTTTTCTGTGTGAGATTTGCTAAAGACTAAAAGCAATACTGTCAAAGAGCCCCTTGGGTAAAGCTTGGCTGGACAGTGAAGGAGTGACAATCTTTGTCACAAAACTTTGGCTTCATTCCCATACAGCTGTTGAATACTTTCCTTTCCAGCTATAAAATGTGAGGTTCTAGTTTTACTAGCTGGAAAATGCCATCAGGATTTTATGCAGAGATTTTGCTTGCAGTTTTGCCTTGTTAAAAGCTTGATTTGCTTTCCAAGTTAGAAGACCTTGTTCTAATGCAGGTCTAAAGAGCATCTGGGCTGTCAGCACTTCCCAGAACTACTTTTTCAACTTGTCATGTACTAGAAAGACTGACTTCTCCAACCCCTTCCCAGTGCCTGGGAAATTCTGCTGGTGGAGTTAGAACAGAAGAAGGGAGAGTAGCCTTAGAGTGAATGGACAATTCTTCTTGCAACATTATATCAGCAATACATTGAGGGCCTGTTTCACTAATTGACTCCAACCCTGGAAGACATCCAGTCATTTCTAAAAAGAGTATGCCATGGCTTTTGCTTTTAAGAATTTGCAAATGGTCTGGATGCCCAGAAGAACAGATGCTGAGGCTCATCAGTAGCTTGAAAGCAAGGAGCTACCACTGGCAGGCAGAGCTGTGAGAAGTTAACATGATGGAAAAAACAACACATTTTCCATGTAAAACTTCTCTATTAAGTAGAACACGGCTGCATGATTTTTTTAAGCATTAAATAGTCTTCAAATCTCATTTCATCTCCCAGAAAAGAGGAAATATAAACAGGCCAAACGCTGGGAAGATGGAGGAGATGGAACTGGTGACTTGCAATCTGGTTGCGAGGAGGCCTTTGCACCATGGGTGATCAGAGATATTGTGTTGAGTACACGCTGTTGAACTTCTTATCTGGCAGGCACAAGCCATGGGGCTGAATTCTGGCTGATGTGAGACTGGCTGAAGCAACCATGTTCATGCCAACATGCAGAACCATGTATTTGTACACGGCAGCCAGCCTTGGCATAGCATATGTGATCAGTCCTGCCTTCCCCTCCACGCCCCAAGGAACATAAAATCTATATTCCTGTAGGCTGAAACACATCTGAATGAATGAACAATGAATGAAGGAATGGATCTGAAGGGCATTGCATTGCAACACTGTCCAGTTGACGTGACTGAAGGAAGTCACTTGGAGGACAGTTTCCCTTAGGGCAAGAACCAGTTATAGAAATGGAGGATATCTGACATGACCCCATCATGGACCCCTAGGGAAGGATGGCAGCCCCATTTCCCAAAGAGGCAGGAGTAGTAGAAGTGCCTTCCAACTCAGCTGTTCCCAGACTTGCTAGCATGGCAGCTTGTCAAACTCAAGCTGCCACCCACATTGGGCACAAATCTCCCTGGCTTTGCCTTTTCAATGCACACCCCAAGCCTGTTTCCAGAGAAAATCTCTGCCTCTTGGCTGAGGCTGCCTGTGGTATGGCTTGCACCAGCCTGGGCCCCCGATTCTTTTCCTTAGACGAAAGGGCTTGACAGCTCTTCAGTCTGTCAGCTCATTCTTCCATGGCTTTAATGAGGCCTGTAATTGTTATGGACTACAGTAGTTAATTTTGGACTGTAGAAGCGGCCAGTAGTTGGATAGGAAAAGAAGGGGTATTTATATTGCCTGTCAAATCGACCTCCCTCTTCCTCTCCCTCTCTCTTCTCCCACAGCGTCTCATTTGTGACTCTCTTCTACTTCTCTCCTCATTAGCTCCAGGCACCACCTTATCCTCCTGCAGAGGTCCATATGGCCTTTCCTTCCCCTGCCTCCCCATAATGGCAATTTCCTCTACACTCTTTCCTAGTGGTACCAGTTGCCATCTCCCTCCCTGCCTGGTGCACTCCCCTCCCAGCACAGCCCAGGCCCAGGGCATGCAGTGGTAGCTGGGTGCTGGTCCTACCATGGCCAGTGGCCCTGCCTGCAGAGCCAGCTCAGCCAAATGGGAGATGTCAGTCTGAGTAGATTTTTCAATTGCTTTCATTTTTCAATCTGACTGAATAACACAGGCACAGTTCCACAGCAGGGGAGACTCGTGCTGTTAAGCAAGCAGCAGCCCAAGGAAGGCCAGGAGCCTTCCCAAGTGCAGAAAACAGTTTCAGCTCAGCAAAGCCATTACAAATGTACTTCAAGTCAGGGAAGTGATTGAGTGGTCTGCTGTGTCAGAGCCTCAAATTCTGCCACTTCAGGACAGAAAAGAAAGACATTTCAGCAAAATGGAGCCAACTTTCTTTCACAAAACTTGTGACATTCTGGATACAGTCTCAGAGAACAGCTGCCAAGTACGAAGGCATATATGACTGCATGTTGATATCAATGTGTTTATACATCAAGCCCATTCCTTCATAGGGTCTGCTTGCCCTGAGACAATTTTTAAAAGTGAGAATTCATCACAGAAAGGAAAAATTTTGATTCTGCTTGAAGCAAGTTATCAGAGCAGAAAAGGTAATTTCACATGCAGGGTCAACTGCCAAGCTATGCTTTACTCTGCTCTGGGTTGGCAAAATGAGAAGCAGGTCTGTGTCAAGCTTGGGGTTGCCTTGCATCAAAAGCCCTCAGGAGGGCAGCTGGGGCAGTGTTGAGGCATGGCATGGTCAGCAGTGCTGAGCACATGGGTCTCCTCTGCCATCAGAGGCCACAAAGCACCCACAGCTTTCATGGTGGGCTGGTGTGCTGCTGATCATGTTGCTGGTTTTAGTCTGGTAAATGCTGGTTTCTGCTCCTATCCCAATGGCCTAGCACTGTATTTTGCTGGGCAAGACAACATTTTAAGGGACTCTGGAAATTTCTTTGTTTAATCAGGCCCTGGCAATCTCAGTGCTGAGACCTGCTGATGGTTTGCTCAGGTACACTGAACTCAAGCATAATGATTGCAAACGCACTGAGAGGTTACTGCTTGACACAGATCTTCAGAGACCTCCAACGTGTCTACCAGGCTAAATTAGGCTTGTACAGGTGCCTAATTTTTATTTTTCCTTATGGGCCTTTTGTATAATAACAGTGCAATGGAAATATCCCTGTAGGGTCTGAGGACCAGGCAAGATTTTTGCATTATAAACTGTCACAGTTTCAGAGCAAGGAGGTTGCTCTGAAGGCTTTGAGATGAAAGGTGAGATGAAAGGTGCTGGCTGAGCTGACATGTGCATGCTGACACTCAGTGCTGTTCAAGCCCCCAGGACTTCAAAGGACAAACTAGGAGTTGAGGAGAGGAGGGGGTGTGGAAAGCAGCTTAACCAGCTGTGTCACTTGGCAAGGCATTTTATGAGCAGCATCACACACGAGCCTGGCAGTACAAGGCAGACAGGAGGCTGCTCCTGCCCCATGCAGAACCTGTGCAATTGATAGAGTGGCTGTTTCTGGTGTGTCCTGTTGAAGCCCTTTAGGCTTGTGTGGCTGGATTCCTGGGCTGGTGCCTCAGTTTGAAGATGCCAGCCATCCCGCACACCAGGAACAGAACACACTTCTGGTAACAAGGCTCTTCCATGCCTGCCCTGTTCCACTTTGGTGAGTAAAATACCCTCTGTCCTCATGTTAAAACCACGAGTTTGTTCTTTGCTTGTACAGCATTGGCACTGCAGGCTGGAGGTGCCCCATGCAGGGCAGAGTTGGACCAAACCCCTGGGCCCTGGTTTTGCCATCTCCAACAAGCAGGCTTTCTAGCAGTTCTCCATCTGAACAGCTGTCTTGTTATTATTCCCAGAGAAACAGAGATGGGGGACTCACTTTGAGGGGCAGCAGTAGGTTGCCTCCAGTTTAAATCTGCTGGCAGCTGAGGTGCTCTGGCACAGGGGTGTGCAGGGGGTAAAAGCCAGCCCCAGCAATCTCCCAGCGGGGGCTGAGCTGCAGCCAGTGCTAAAGCCCAGCTCAGTGAGTGCTCTGCACTCCTCCCACCATGGCCAGGGAACAGCTCAGCTCTGAAGGCTGTACTGCTCCTTGGGCATTATTGCATGGGTTTTATGTGAGACAGTTTTCCCCTTTTTAAATTTGCTGACAGGTGTATTGTTACCTGTCAGCAGGACTTGTTTCTGAAAGCATTTGAGTGACTAGCTTTGCCTGCTAGTGTCAGTCATTTATCACAAAGCACTCTTGTTTAAGGTGCCTGTTGCAGAACTCACACTCTCTCAGTGCTGCATGACCACACGGCCTTGGTGGCAGTACTGGAAGCAGATGTCTGGTTTCCAAGATAAATCCACGCATGGGTATGTCTGCTTAACCTGTTTTCTTTTCAGCCCAGCTGGTACATAGTAAGCATTTTCTGCCTTCATCATGGCCTGTCAGCAGATTCACTGATCTCAGTTCTGGAGAGCATAATTGGATTTGATCTGTTAATTTTTCACGGTTGTTTTCCAAATGGCTGTTTCCACGGTAGAGAAACATGACTTCTTCCAGTTCTCCTCACAAGTATTTTTTGTAGGACACATTCAATTATGGGCCAATAGTTATCCCAGCAAGACAACCCTAGATCAGAGATATGAGGCTTGGATTCCTCACTAACAAAGGATGCTGGTTTTTGCAGAGGTATTTCAGCATGAAGACAATCAATATCCAGCCGTAACATTGAGGAATGGCTTGTTTCTGGATGAGCATCACTTTTTCCTGTGTGCAGTAGTCTCATAGCTCCCAAGCAGACAGGAAAGTTTGGACTCTGGGAGTGGAATATTTTGCTGCAAGGAAAGAAGTGGATTACTAGAGACACATGACATTGGATATCAACATGTGAAGGATAAAACATTAATTTTTGTTTTAAAAATGTGCTGTTAGAAATTGCTCTCCTAGCAACAAACCACCTTAGTTTGCCAAATGCTGAACCTTAACAGCACCATATTTGTGCTAATTCCATCTGTTTCAGTTCAAGACAAGAGTTACTAAGTGAATCAACAGCAAGCAGTACCACTGTAATAAAAAATACCATTATAATACCGTTTTCATGTAACCTATCATTTCTTTGAAAAACTGAAATGCAGTGATTGTCCCAAAGCTTCTGGATCACAGGGAAGAAGCAGAGGAACACTGGTATGAAGTGTTACTGACTTTATGCTGCTCACTGATACACTGTTGGACTTAATGGAGCTATAAATCCCCATTTTTATGTATTTCCCCAAAGTCCTGGTTAATGTAAACAGAAGAGGCTGAATGGTTAGATGCATGGAATAAATGTTTTCCTCATCTTTTTACAGTGTTTCTTTAAATAGCTTTGCATCTCTGCTGGCTATGCATTCTTTCCTTGAGGAGAAGAGACTGGGCTGGTGGTTTCTAAAGCCTGCAGAAGTGAAAATCACTGCAAGTCCCTTCAGCTGTGGGCAAGGCTACATTGCCTACATAATCGGGAACCCACTGCAGCTGAGGGGCATTTGATCTCACCAGAGACAATTCCTGTTTCTCCATTCCATCTTCTCACTATTTCAATTGCTAATTTCATCTGCCAACAAGCAGCTTCCTTTTCTTGATCTCTAGTGACTGGTGTCCCTTCTTAAACTGCAACACATATTGCTCTGAAAAGAAATGGGGATGGAGTAGGAAGTTGCTTTGTTGTGTAAATTTTAATACTGAGATGGCTTTCCTCTAAGGCCTTGGGTACATCTTTTAATGATTCTCTTCATATTTCCTGTCTGCTGGATGGTTTCTAACACACAAAGGCCTAACAAGGAACATACTGGAAAAAGTTTTGAAGAGAAGTGTCAAGCCTCTGGATAGATCCATTGAGGACAATAAGGTTCTTCTTCTAGGTCTGCTCTACCCAGATGCAGATTTTTCTCTTTAGGGTAAACTCATGGTGCCAGGGATCCAGTGGTTGAGGAAGATCTTGGGAATTCTTCACTGTGAGGGTGGTGAGGCCCTGGAGCAGGTTGCCCAGAGAGGTTTTTGATGTCCCATCCCTGGAAGTGCTCAAGGTCAAGCTGGATGGGGCTCTGAGCTACCTGGTCTAGTGGAAGGTGCCCCTGCCCATGGCAGGGGGGTTGAAATTAGCTGATCACTAAGGTTTCTTCCAACCCAAACCATTGTATGATTCTATGAATTTAGTATGAGATGCAACAGAGATCACCTCCAGCTGTAGCACACCTTGTCCCTGAGCAGCCCTTGTCAGCATCATGTGATCAGATAAGAGAGGCAGAAAGTGTCTGGGTACTTGCAGAGCTGAGGAAGGGAGTGCAATGCCTGTGGCATCTCCAGAGGAGCAGGAGATTTCACCAATGGTGTCACCTATAAACTTATGTTGCTATTGTTGTTTGTTTCCTTTCAAAGCATAGTTTAGAGGGAGATATTTAGAAGCAGCAGGCAATTATTATAAGCTTGAAAGCTTTGTTTGACATTGTCAGCGTCCACAAGCAGGTTCAAATATTTCTCCTTCCCTCTTTTCTGTCATTGCCCTTCAGTAAGAAGTGGATGTTTTTATGCAGAGCTGAGTGTGTTTCCACTTGGTGTGACTGGCTTCATGTAAGCAGTAAAAGAAGGTGCTCGGATCAACTCTAAACCCTATTCTCTTGTGCTCACTAAAATTTACTTAAGAAACATCTGTAAAGTACACAAAGTCATAGGTCAGGGAATGATTTTCAAGTGTTCACACATTAAATAAAGTGAAGATACTTAAAAATGCCATGTTTAAAAAGTATCTTTTTCCATAGGCAGACATAGTTTAGGCTTATTTATTTATTTAGAACAGACATTTAGAAATATACACAGCTGAAAATGTCAAGGGTTTTTTAGTGAAGTAATGATGATCATGTCAGAACAAGTAAACACATCTCACCCAACAGAAACAGACTGTGGCTGGCATAATAAAATAACCACAGTTGTTCTCATTGCAGATGAAGCTCAGTTTAGTCATAATGTTAGCTGTGCCTTCCATCATATGGGCAGTAATGTCTCCAAAAGAATATTTGCAGAGAAATAAAGCAAGCAGCGGATTACTAGGAAATTGGTTCATATGTTTTCCAGAGCGCTGAACTTCTGAGCTTGCAGTGAGCACTGACTGCAGGTCACCTGGGTTTATATAAGTCTGATTACACTGATTTCCACAAGGACAACCGCATTTTCCTCCTTCTCTGATATCCAAAAGCTCTTCAGTAGTTAGCTAAAATGATTGTAAGCATTTTCACTCTCACGTTTCAAATAGGTGAGAGCAAGTCTGTCAGGAGAGCTGGTTCAAATTACCATAATAATTTCTGCCACAGCTTATTACACAAACAGGGTATTAAGCATATGATAGGAATAGAGATAAAATTAGTTAAAGGAACCTAATCTAAATTTATTCTCTGATCTAAAGGGTTTAGTTATATTCTTCTCAAAATGAAGAATATAACAGAAATGCAGAAATGGGCTGCAGTCATTTTCAGTGGGGACAGCTTGTCATGACATACCCTGAGAAGCATTGCCCAGCTGTCAATATGTGACAGCCACAACAGCCAGCATTGCACAGGTGGGACGTAGAATGCTTCCAAAAAAGCATTCCAGCTCTCTGAGCTGGAAAACAACTCTTCCGGATATCAGAAGGCCCTCAAGGTTAGATCCAAAAGGGATTTAAACAAAGTCGCACATGGGCTAAACACCAACACAGGATCACATGTTCCTATTAAGGAGTATTTCAGTTTTGTAAGTAATAGGAGCTCTTCTGAGTACCAGCCTGCACTACTGATCTGACAACTGTCTTTTTCTCCCAGAACTTCTCAGATTTTAGGCCCCTGAAATAAATTTTCAGGTCTTTCACTAACCTATTTCCCACTTTTTCTTGGTATTTTCCTTTGTATTTTAAAGCTGTTTCTAAGGAATAATTCTTTCCCGTTTTCTCTCACTTTGTGTCATCACATAGTGATTAATAACAGTGCCCATAAGCTCCCCTTTCTAGGTCACTTAATAGCCTACATGCTAAACTTCATACCAGCTGAGTTAATAGAGTGCATGTTTTTTCTCTCATGAGGCAGCTCCCAGTAGGTTGTAGGCAAGTATTTGTGTTTCACAGTATGAAGACTTCATAAGCATCCTTTTAATTGAACACTGGTACTCAAAAGAGATCACCCAAGACTGCTCATTTTAGGCATTGTGGCATTGCAAGAATAATTTTTTCATTTATTCCAATCTGTTTCCAAAATTGTTTTTTCTGGAAAAGTGATAGGGGCTTTAATGAAGCCTGTGAAAGGTCAAAAAACAACATCTCTAATTGAACGCACTCTTGGGAATTCAGTTGGAAATAATCCTCTTCATTTTTTTTGTCTCCCTTTCTGGCTGCCAGTGTTGAACCACAGAGTTAACAGCAGCCCTCTAAAATAAGCTGGCTTGTGTGCTGGGTCAGCCACAGTCATCTCTCTAAATCTTTCCATTTGCTGATACCAGAAGAACAATGGAGGAGAAGCATGCAGCTTTGGTGGATGTGAGAAGTGCCTTCCTTTTGGCAATAAGCCCCTGTAGTCCATATGCAAAGGACCACAGAGTGAAAGGAAAGGGCAGATGATGGTTATTTCAGAAGAAAGCTCTGCAATTTGCTCCCCTTCCTAGGGCTCCCAGGGTACAACTTCTCCTCCAGGTGTCCCTGCTAGTCTCAGCTTGAAAAATCTCAGACTGAGGGAGACAAGCATGTGGGGCTCCAAAGCCCAAAGCAGTGGATGACAAACAGTGCGCAGCAATCACCACTCGGCCAGGCACCAGCAGAGGCACCAGCGTGGTCTCAAAGGGAGGGAAGGCATGCAGTGTTTGGCTAACTCAGGCTGGGCTTATCCTGCCTCTATCAGGAGCAGTCAGCTTGCAGGACTGGTTCAGAGCAGGCTGCCAAGTTTGCAAGAGGCTGCATAAGCAGTAATTAGCACCTTCTCCCTAGCTTAGCTTACAGTGAATGGGAAAGATGGCCAAATCCCACATGATTTCCTGCAAACCCTCATTTCAACATCTTTGGTGCTCCTCCAGCTAGTGACAGCTACTGAATG
Organism: Hypocryptadius cinnamomeus; assembly: GCA_013400635.1. Classification (NCBI taxonomy): domain Eukaryota; kingdom Metazoa; phylum Chordata; class Aves; order Passeriformes; family Zosteropidae; genus Hypocryptadius; species Hypocryptadius cinnamomeus. The sequence continues at coordinate 18,756 of VYZP01056762.1, read as the reverse complement.
GTCCTCCCATAACTCCATCTGCAGTGATGAGCTGAGTTCCGAACATGAGGATTTTGTGTCATCTGCTGGCAAGTCCCTTGAGACACCCAGTCACCCATAGGCACAGCCATGGAGACGCCATCCTCTTTAAATTTCAAGCTGTCAGACCAGGAAAGAAATGCCATTAAATTACAGTATTTTAGTGTGCTGCCAAGTTTCCTACAAACTTGAAAAACTTAGCTCTGAATTAGTGAACAAGCATCTTCAGATATCAAAATGGATTGCACAGTATTTGAGACATTCAAGTTCTAATTTTTATTATTTTTAACAGGTGAGATTGGCCTGATGTGCTCTCCTTCAGCCAGTTTGCTCTCATTTTTAAAAAGCTTTTTGAATATTTTGCTGGCAAACAGGGGAAGATTAATACTAAAGGAGTATAATGACCAGACCCATAAAGGCCCACAAAATAAATGAAACTTTTGTTAATTGTAAGAACACAGGGATTTATATATGTAAAGGTGCTTTCTTGTGCTATAAACTTAATGGAGTAGATGAAAGATGGTCTTCACAGCTTTATTTGTGTTGCTGTAATGATTCAGTTCTGTGGGGTTTTATACTCCACCAGTCCTAGCACTATGGAAAAGGTTTACCATTAAGAGCAGTAAAATGAGAGTGACTTGTATTTATCTCTTCTAAGCCACCTCAAGCATTTGGACAAGCAGACTTTTCCTCATGAGAAAACAAAATAATTCTTCATTTCTACAGTGAGGTTAAAGCTGTGGTATCTATTCTGCGTGGCAGAGTTCTTGCCACTCTCCAGGACACAAGTTGCCAAAACCTGCTGTTCCAGAATTTCCCATTTCAGGATGCTGACAGCCCAACGCAGAAACACCATTCCTTCACAGTGTGATACAGCACTTGGAAGCTACTCAGCCAGGCATCACACACAGAGAATCATGCTATTTGCAGCATTTGGTTTTGGTGTCCCATTGGGAGCTTTCAGAGAGCCAGCACTTGGCATTGTAGCCTGCAGTTGGGCTCTGATCATACAAATGTTCCAGTAGGATTTAATTGCCATAATTCATAATTCATTAAAAAAGAAAGTGGGACAAGTCAGACTCTGGACACAAGTAATGGAGAGCAGCAGTCAAATGAAGATAGCAGCCAAATGGTCAAGGCTCCATTGCACATCTTTTTCAGTGCTGGGTCTGCCACCTCTGAAGAGATATGACAGGAGGGATGGGAATGTAACAGACACGGGGATAATTGCTTGCCATCCCTTCTCCTTCCCTTTTTCTCTCCTGTAACAGGCAAGATAAGGTCTCATGGCTCCAGACCTGTCCCTCCTTCTTGTGGCAACCACTTTGAATTTTCCTCCACTGCTAGGAAGCCCAGCACAAGCTTTGGCAATAGTTCAGCCAGTGAAAACGCTGTCTAAGCTGATTTGCTCCCTCTCTACAGCTGCCCTGAGAAGGTCAGTCAGGTGTGCAAAATGTCCATTTTTATTAATTTCTCTTGAAATGTCAACTAGAAATACATCTAGAGCCATGTATACACATGAACATACAAGTATAGAATTTTTAAATTAATACAATAATACTTTAATAGCAGAAGCTTTTCTCCTTGACCAAAGCACAGATGAAGCATGATTTGTTTGCCTCTGTGCAGAGAGAGATGGGAAATACTGTGTTTTTTCAATAAAATCCAGCTGTTGATTTTATAATACAGTCAATAGTTCTGCAACTTCAAGAGACACATGTCCTTGCTGCAACTGCTGGATCCACGGCTGTTCTCTTAATATTCTCTTAGCCATTGGAATGTGGGACTGATTTAGCCCTGGGAGATCAAGCCTGACAGGTGTTGATCACATCTGCTCTTCAGAGCTTCCAGTAGACAAGATCCCACCATCTCTCCATCACAATCTTCACTCATATTGATCCGAAACCTCCTTTGCCACAAATCAAGTGGATTTCTTTTTGTCCTTGGCTATAAGTTATATATGGAACTTGTGAAAGAGAAAGTGTTATGAGGCAAAAGTGAAAGGCACAAATACAAAGAAAAAAGCATTCAGCCAGACAAGAATGTAACAGAGAAAGGTCAAACAGCGACACACAATCAAAAATAAAAGTGAGTCTAATACAATTTTGGTACTGTCTCTCTTTTTTATACAAATAATTTTAGATTTGTTGCCTGCCCTTGTCTGTCTTTTGAATAAATTTCACAGGAGTTCTCTCTATGGCAAGATCCAAATAGAAAATAGAAAAATATACAGATCAGACCTTAGGATTTCCTTTTTGAAGATATCTGTTTCATTGGACAGCATGACACACAGATGACTGCTCCTTGCACATGGTTCTAAAACTGGTTGTACATGGTGGTTCAACAGAGATTATTTCACTTTTTTCACAAAAAGAAATCAGGGTGGAGAGCGCAAAATACTCAAAGCAGGAAAATCTTGCTTGTTTCCCCTGTATTCTCCAGATGGCTTATCCCTTCAGAGGAAGAAATTAGATTGGTCAGAGGCAGCCAGTTCATGACAAGGTCATGCTGATGCTTTTATATCCCCTCATTCTCTTTCAACTTTTGTTAATTGTTTGGTTAACAACCGTGGTGGGATGGACATCATGCCGATGTCTGAGTCATGAAAAGAGCATAAGATTGTCTGCTTCCCACTGCTGTCCTTTGATGAAGGGGTCTGGGTCCTCTGGGTCTAAGACAACAGATGATTGTGAAGCACCTGCCAAAAGAGCAGGAGGGGATAGAATAATGCATGTGGTCGTATCCTGCACCAGAAAATTAATGAAACCCAGAGCTTGACTGTTCATTACTTCAATAGAAAGCCACAGCTTAAATGAACATCAGAGAGGATCTTAACACATTCTTGTGTGGCATCCCAAGCATACTGCAAATGTCCTTCCAAACTGGTGAGTTCTCTCCAGAAGGATGCTGTCTTGGGCAGTGTCTCTCAGTAAACACAATTTTTCGTGCCACAGATGGCATGTTCTCTGAGTCACCCCAGTAGAGTGCACTCATCCAGCTCACCACAAATCCACTGCACTGTACATCCTGATCTGTGGGGAAGGCTCAGCATGCTCGTGGCCCCCATGCTAAGAAGGAAGGTGAGGAGCAGCAGGGCTGGGGCTGGGCCACTGGCCTCTGCCCTCTCTTTCCAAGCAGTAAGGTTGTCCCTCAGGTGACTTTCCCTTCCTATCCCACTGGGGTTCCTGGAGGAGCTAGGAGGGCAGTGCAGGGATGAATCCTGTAACAGGAACAACTGAATGCATGTGGATGGGGCTGTGAGAGCATGTCTTTCTGCCCAGGTTCTGCCTGTACCCTTCTCTCAGACCAAGGAGAGCAAAATAACTACCAGATTTGTAGATTCCCCTTGGCTTTACCACCTGGGGACTGCTTTCCCATTCACCAGACTGGAAGGGACTGCTTTCCCATTCACCACAGAACAAGACGTGAGCAATCTGCAACCCCTTTTTTATGCCATGCAACAAAAAGCTGTCCTGGTCCTCATGATTTCCCTACTTCTGCACCCTTCTTAAACTCAGTGGACTCCCTGCTATGAGAGGTTTGGACAAACAAAGGTTTCCTGCTGGCAAACACTCTCTGTCACTTGTTTGCTGAGGCTGAACAGTGAAGTTGAATGACTGCCTTTCAGGATGCCAGCACCTTGGCAAAGCTCTCAGAGGATAACAACCAGAAACGTTTAATAACTGAAATCCAGAGTTTTCAAAATGACTCAGAAGCAAATGCCCTCATGGGTGTGGAGAGAATGGGAAGGGGACCTAGAGAAAACAAAAACAAAACAAAAAATTTGTCTCTTGGGAAGATGTCAAATTCTGCTGCTGGGGCCTTCTGGAGACGTCTCTGCAGAGTTCTCTAAGATTTTCTCGATTTATACATTCTCTGATGCAGATGCAACTGATCCGATGGCTTTCCGAGAGGAATACTAAAATGAGGAGCACTTCCAAAATAAAAATGCTGATCTTTCAAACAGTAATTTTACTAATGTTCACTCATAATCACTTAATCATGAAGAAGCTGAAGGTCCAATTTATGCTTAGAGATTTTTAAAACCATTGTCCTGAAAGTGTTGCAAAACCTTTGCCCTCAGGTGCTAACATCAGCATATAATAAGACTTCTTGTCATCAAGGTACCCAGCCCCCTGAGCTGCAAGACAGAGACAGGGAGCAGAATGAAGCCTCCACAATCCAGGAGGGAATGGTCAGTGATCTGCTATGCAGCTTAGACCAGCACAAGTCCACGGGGCTGGGGAATGAGTGGCCAGAAACCTTCCTGGGGGAAAAGGACCGGCAAATGCCGGTTAACAGATGGCTAACCATGAGCTAGTGTGTGCTCAGCTGGCCAAAAGGACAATGGTATCCTGGCCTGTGACAGAAATAGTGTGACCAGCAGGACCAGGGCACTGATTGTGCCCCTGTACTTGGCACTGCTGAGACCACACCTCAACTCCTGTGTCCACTCCTGGCCCCCTCACTGAGGCACTGCAGTGAGTCCAGAGCAGGACAACAAAGCTGGGGAGGGGTCTGAAGCACAAGTCTCATGAGGAGTGGCTGAGGGAGCTGGGGATGTTTAGCCTGGAGGAAAGGAGGCTCAGGGAAGACCTTGTTGCTCTCTACAACTATCCGAAAGGTGTGTGTCAGTCTCTTCACTGAGGCAACTAGTAACAGGACAAGAGGAAATGCCTCAAGTTGCATCAGGAGAGGACATTAGGAAAAAAATTTTTGCAAAAAGGGTTGTAAAGCATTGGAACAGGGAAGTGGTGGAGTCACCATCCCTGGAAGTGTTCAAAAATGAATGGATATGGCACTTAAGGACATGTTTAATGGTCAATATCATGGTGGTGCTAGACTGATGGTTGCACTTGTGTGTCTTAAAGGTCTTCTCCAATCTTAATGATTCTATGATTCTGCCTTCTTGAAACAGTTTCTGGGCCAAGTTCTTCTCTGCTTACCTCATTACCTGTTCAATGGGTTGGAATGGGCACAGTTCTGCCCCCTGTAAACCAAATCGAACTCTTGTTTTCAGAACATAGACTTTGAAGAACAGAGAAATGCCGGTCTGTCATATTGGCAGTTCCAGCAGTTCAAGAAAACCACCCAAAGGTCCTGTCTGAATAAATGTATGCCTTATTATCACAATAAGCATGGCAAAACCATGGTAATATTTAGAGAAGGCTGGGAAACTTGGAAAGCAGATTCCAACATGAAATTTTAAAAATTTTTTAAGGCAATATTTAACAACAAAGGAGGTTCAATAGTTCATTTCATAGGTCATGATGTCCTGAAACTTGTGTAACCCACCAAAAAGTTGTTTTAAGTTTTTAGGCAAACTGGAGTAATATAAACTAACACTATAAAAATGTGGGTGAGGTTTTCAAAAATACTTGAACAGGGTTTAATAGAGTTCCTTCCTGTATTGCATTGCATTTTGATGCACGACAGTCAGAGCCAGACAAGAATTTTGAAAAGTCCTTCATCTTTTCTCCAGCCTTTAGTTTCAGTGCTCCTGTGTAGGAAAATAATACACTTTCTTATCTACAGACTGTAAAAATCATGTATTTCAATCATGCTGATTGAAAACAAGCCTATTTTGGCTGAAAATAAAGGCTATCTTGTACTTGCTACCACTAAAGCAGATGCTGGATGGAAAAGATTCTCAGATGATAATTACTCAGCATTTTACTTCAAACTTCAACACAATTTCTGAGACATAGCTTTATCTCACCCATACTGCAAGACCACAGGGGTTTCATACCTCTGCTCCTCTAGCTTCTGCTTGGGGCACTTGAGAGGACAAGAAAGACAAGTATCCATTCCTCATAAAGGCTTTTATTACAAGGTTGTTCAAGGTGCATTTCTGAAAGCCCATAGATGAGAGGATGCATGTGATGTTGGCAAAGGACGTTGAAAAAGCATACGTAAAGGCTGGGACATTATAAAAAAAATTAAAAAATCTGAAAAAGAGCATATTTCCCTTTCCTAAATTAAGCCCGAGTTTGCACCTAGTTTGTATGCTGCAAATGAAGATAATCCATGAGTTGGTGGGTAATAGTGACAGTGAAACTTGATTTTCTTCAAATTGCTGAGGCTCAAACTTGGAGATTCTGGGCTCTTTCAAGTAAGGGAAGGGTTATACTGAAGTCTTGTCTTTTTTGGTGTCACTAATAAATTCAGCAGCTCTGGTACAGTCATGTCTTTCCCTGAAATATGAAATTTATGTCTGCATCTCTGCTCTGTCAAATCTGAGAAAAACTGGCTAGATGATTCAAGACTTATTAGGGATATATATGCAAAGGTATACAGCTACATTGCTATGACTACAGAAGCCTTAATTCTTTATGGATGCAGGTTAAAAATGTGGAAAATCAGGCTGAAACCAAAGCTGAGTGAAGAATTCTTCTAAAATTTTGGTCAATGCTAAATCTATTCGGATTTTATTATGTTTCCTAATATTGCAGTCACTGGTGGGTGAGCTTTTGTTTTTGACAGCATTTGCTGCAAGGCAGTGCTGATTTATCATGTAAATACAATATTTTCTACAAGCTTGGCTGAAGAGACACACAGTGCCATGTGACTTTGGCTAACTAATTGGGTAGCTCAGATATTGGAGCTCAGATACATGAACAAATAGCTGTGGTCAACAACTTGTGAGCCAGTCACAGACAGATGTTTACTTGTGGAAAACTTTCAGCTAATAATGCATATTTCTGGAGAAGTCATAGTCTGTTTTACAGGCAATTTCTGGCATGAAGGGATTATATTCATCAATTAAAATGTTTAGTCTGAATTGGTTTCCAACTCTAATTGAAACTAAATGAAGAACTGGCTAATCTGGGTTGCAGCACTTTTCTTTTAAAATGCTCCAACACATATGCCTCTTCTTGATGTATTGGTAACAATGCATGGGTTTGTTCAATTTTGTCTTTTCTCAAGGGTGTGGTATGCATGCTGCTTTCCTTGACCTTCTGTGCTGGTTGACAGGTTCTTGGTGAAGTCTCTCAAAACTTGAGACGGAAATCAGTAAGAGCAGGAAACTGAAGCTTGTGCAAATAATGCTAATGATATTGCATGGTTGTGCCAAACCGTGGCAACTCACAGCTGATCACAGAGTGGGTGTTCGGCTTAAGCAGGAACATCCTTACCTTGCGCTTTCCATGGAAGCATCTCTCTAACAGGAGCCTGGCTGGCTGGGACTCCTTGGCAGGCTGCAGCACTTGCTCTGCCAGCAGTAGCTGTTACCCAGCCAGGCAGACCCTACTTTCTCTGGTACATTCCTCCAGTTTCTGTTGATGCTTTGTGTTGTGAAGGACAAAACTCATGTAGCCATGTAATAAGAATAATCCACTGGATTTCTGGTTGGCTGCAAAATCACTGTAAATAAAAAACCACTGCTGGCAACAAGAGCCTTGGGGTAGGAGGGCAGAAGACTCTGTAGTTCATGGATGTTGCCAAAATTCTTGGCCATCCATGAAATGAGAAACCCTTTGAAAGATCTGCCCTGAAGGAGAAAAGGCATTTGGGCTATGGAACAGAGGTGAGAACACCACCAGAATGCTCAGCCTACCACATGGTATTTTTCACTGGAAAAGTCCAAAAGCATTCCCCAGGTGAGGCCAGGCTGGGGCAAAATGAATGGGTGCCCCTCCTTCCTAGTCTTGCTTTCATGCAAGAGGTCTGGGTCAGGTAGGAGACAAACCATGCACTCTAAGATAGTTTAGGCTCTTCTCATTTCCCTGCCTGTAAAACACAGCTTCATATAGGCTGGTTCAAATTAGTATCATTGATGAAACTAACTATTGTGGTTGCTCACTCTTGTGATTTTCCAGGCTTTTGAGAATGCTGGATCAGTCTATAACGGAAATGTGACACACTGTCTCTTAGTTTTGCTGTTGTTTTTGGAAACATGGAAGTATCTTCAGCATGCTCCATTACCCAATACTAGAAGACACACAGGCTTCTTGTAGATGATATGGTTTCAGCTTGTATCTCACTGTGTAATGAGCAAGACAGACTTGAAAAATATTACATTTAATGGCAGTTTTTTGATGCTTTGGAAAACATCAACAGCAAAACTGAAAACAAATACTGGTACTCAAATGTCTCTAAAACCATGGAGCTTGTGACTGGAGCCAAGAAATAAAGTCAGTATTCCCACTCTGTGTGGATTTAAGCAAGAGTCATTTGGGATCCATGGGTGTTGACCAGGGTGTTGCAATGATAGAGGGTGCTGGACTAGTCACAGACAAGTTAATATCTCATAAAACAAAAACTAGTTGGTGCTTTTTGGATAAACTTGTTACTGAAATGTTGGAAACCTCTTTGTCTTTTGTTTTTTGTTTTAGCAGGAAAGCCAGTTGCAGTAAATTAGGCAGGTTTGCTGGGTGCAGATCTCAGAACAAAGGCTTTCCTTTTGGCCAACTTTTTTCATGCCAACGATGACAAATTCCAGAGGTCTCAGCTGACTAGAAGAATGTGACTAACCTTCCACAAATGTGTCCCTCAACTCCACAGTGAAAAATTAGTAGAGGAAGAAGCAAGAGCAGTGACTACTTTAGTGCAATAGAAGATGTTATTTTTCTCAAGACACTGTTCCAGGAGTCTGAGGGAATTCTGGCCTAGATCTTCATTAAAAGGTGATTCCAGATCAATCCAGGCTCGTAAAATACAGTCTTGAAGACTAAAAACCTTGAGGCAAGGAAACAAAAGCAAACCACCACATATATATTATTATTATTTCTGAATTCCCATCATCTCCTAAACTGATCTGACCTTGGACTCCTGGGCATTGGGGCTTGGCTACAGATCAAAGAACGAGAAGAGGTGGCAGAAGGTGGTTCAGTTCCCTCGCTGAAGTTCCAGCGGAGGTGGCTTGGCTGCTAACACAAACAGAAAGCAAACAACACTCTGAGCCCCTGCTGGTAAATGGTGCTGACTTATGCCAGTGGAAAGAGCAGACCTGAGCTCAGTGTACATTTCTGGGTGAAGACAAAAGACAAAAGCCTTCCAGGCAGAACTAGTAAGCTAAGGAAAGTCAAAGAGGAAATTCTTGTGGGAGTGGTGTCAGCATTACTGTGATGGTTGGTGACTGTGGTCCCGGGCATTGGCCCCGTACAGCTCAGACACAAACACCCTTCAGCCAAACGCTGTCCAAGTGGTGGTGCCCTGTGCCCCTAGAGAGCCCCACTGGCTGTCCATGGAGTGGTTTGCCTCTGCTGGTGTCCCAGTCCAACATCTCCATATCTACTGGTTTGTGCAGCCACCAAAACACTGCTGTAACCCAGAAGTGGCCACGGGTATAGCTGATTGGGAAGCAGGCTGTGGTGGGGCTAGAACAGTATTAGTGAAACATCAGCTCTTGGAAACCTGATCACGATTTCTCAGTATGCTGGCAGCTCTCTGAGATGAACAAACTACTGAGCCTCAAAAACTTCTAAATTATATAAAATGATTGTGAGATTGGAGAGTCCAGCCAAAACTAGCTGCACAGAGCTTTTTTCCAGAAAGCTGAAAGTGTGTGTGTGTGTATGCATGTTAGAGACTTTTCTCTCCTTTGGAACCCCAACACCTTATTCATCCTCAGGCTCAGCAGGAAAGATGTGAGGCTGAATTCAGTTCAGGTACAGCCTGTCCTTTAAAGGTATCTGAAGACAGGGCATGCCAGGGGAGTGCTGCACAGCCTGTGCTCCCATGTGCTTTCCTGTCTGGCACCAAACATCCTCGTTAGTTTGAGCGACAGAGGCAGTGCTGCCAAAAGGAGATAGTTTAATTACTGTTTTCCTCCCTCCTCTCTTATGAAGTGGCTGTAAAACTACTCACTGCTGAACCTGAGCCATCCCAAGGAACTGACTGAGTGAAATATTTAAGAGGCCTATTTATTTAGGCGTCAGCTTCACAGGCTCCCTTCATAACTGTCTGTACAACTCTGAAGCTACTGAGTACTTCCATAGCAAATAATATGATTTATGAGCACTGTCTTGGTTCCTGTGCACCAACTCTCACAACCATGCACAGATGGATGGTGTGAAATGGAATCAAATGCCAGATGAGCTGGTTCAAATCAAGGGACATCAGTATGAGGCCACCCCCAACTGGAAGGCACTCAGACCTGGGTTTCTGAACTCTCCTCCTCTAGAACTTTTCAGATTGCATGGAATCTTCAAGGGTGGGACAAAATGGGATTGGTTTATTGGGATATAAGAAGTCAGCTTGCATGTACTTGTTCTGAGTGCTAGCTTGCTCATAGCACCTATGAACATTTTTCACTTTGGTAAAAAGTCGCTTTAGCTGCTTTTCCTTTTGGTAAAAAGCCACTTTGGTTGTTGCAAGATTGTAGTTCCCTTGTGCTCCCTGCCAGCACACAGTATATGGAGTATGCTGTCAGCCCTTCAGCTGGGGAGCCCCACAGCAAGGAAGTGGGTGTGATTAACAGACAAACAAAGCAGCAGATGGGAATAGCATGGAATCCACAGACCACCAAGAGAGCTGGTTGTCCAGACAAAAAAATTCTGAAGCATTACCACAATGACTTGGGTCAAGTTATTGAACTTGAAGGGGTCTGGTAAAGAAAAAGGAAGGAAAGCACTTTTCTATCTCCCATATGGGGTACATGAGCAATTAATACAGATATATCAAAGACAATTTCAAACCACTCCTCATCCTTTCAAGGACCGAATGACAGGTCTTGAGAAGGAGGTGAAGCACAGATGCAGTACATCATGGCTTTGGTAAGGTTTTCTCCTAGTGAAGATATTCTTACAAGACAGCTTGGAAAATAGGAACCAAGTGGTTGCAAAACTGGTTTGGAAGCCATATACAAGGAGTAGAAGCCATATACAAGTGGTGCAACGCTGCATTAGAAGCGGGGTACGGAAATAAACCCGTCTTGTGGACAGCAGTATTCACAGCTTTCCTCAGTGACCAGAAAGATGAAAGAAGGAGCATGCTTATTAAATTTTAATCTGGTGCCAACTTTTCAAAATACTGGAAGACCAGGTAAGAGTTCACAATGATCTTGACAACTTGGAGCAGAGGCATGAACTGATGGAAAAGGGAGCAACTTGGGAAGCAAAATGTAAACTGTAGGGATGGACACAAGTCTCCTGTTGCTTCAGATCTAGCTACAATTAACCAGCACCTTTCTAAATGCCAGAATTCCTGCAGCTCCTAAAAATATTGGCAAGGATTAACATACATCATACAGAGCTTGCTGTATGATTTGCTCCTTCTCCAAGCAACTGCTGCATATAGCAAAAAATGCCTTCTGGTAGAGCAATTACTGTAGGAAATGAGTTGAGGTGATTTAGGTCTTCAGTACTTTGTTTTGTAAAAGCTGCAATTTCTTCAGTTTTCCTTGAGGACATCCAGAAAACTTCTGTGTTTTAAAATTTTCTTTTCATGGGGATCAGATGTTCTTATCAATGTCCCTCCACTCAGGATGTTTCTTGTGAAAACTGAAAAAGAATTTCCCTGCTTCAGAAACCAAGAGTGAGTGGGCAGTCCTCTCCATACAACAGCATTGAAGGGTCAGTGGAGTCAAGGACATCCTGGTGACCCTGCCAGGGCACTGTGCCATGGGGACTGACAGCAGGTGGTCCGTGGTGGTGCAATGCCCTGGGCTCTGCATGCATCCAAAGCATCCCTGAGAGAAGGAAGCAGGAACAGTGTAGATAGCCACAGAAGTCTGAAGGCTGGATGTGATCCTTGCGATGAGAGATCAGCGTATTCAGCCTTTCTGAGGGGGTGTAACAAAGACCAATGGCTGGAAGTTGGAAGCAGGCCAATTCATACTTGAAATAAAGAAGTCCCTCCTTTTTGAAGCAGTAAGGTAACTATAGTGTGGATTTTTTACTGCCCAACTTATGGAAGAAGAGATTGGGTATTTTTCTGAAGGATTTGCTTCGATGCAGGATAAATGTCATGCCATCTGTGTGTGCAGCTGGTTCAATCCCAGCAGTCAGCAGAGTCACTGAGCTGGTACAGACCCTTCTTGGGAGGAGTGGCCTTCCTTCACTGATACCTGCCATGCTGGCCACCTCTCACCCCATGGACATTTTTCCAGGGCTACTTCAGCTGTGGGATGAGTGTGTAGAGTTTGGAGGTGGTGTGCCATGGCTGGCAGCTCTGGATACACAGGCAGATGGTTGTCCCAGCCTCCCTGCAGCCACAGCCACCAAGGGACATTTCTGTCCAGGAGTTCCTGACCTTTCTAGTTTCCCTTGGAGTATGGACCCTGCTGAAATCATAGCCCTTACTTTGAGATAAATGAGTGAAAGGTAACAAACTGCCCATGACGCACAGGAGAACGGCAAGTGTCCCACATTTGTTCGCTGCGCTCTGGAAAGTGCACCTGGGTTGTGGGCAAACCAAACATATAATGAGTGCCATCTGCTGGCAGATGGGAATAGGGTATTGGGGATAACGGGATAAAGAGCAGCCAGGGCTCTTTGCACCCTGCACGCCTTCTCTGCTCTTCTGTGCTGCAAGGCTGTGTTGGCAAACCCTGGCTCCTACTGCGCCACGGCCACGGGTGCCAGTGGCTGGCAGACGGACAGAGGGACAGCACGAGCCCCGTGCCATCTTCTGCGCTCATGAGCTGGTGCTCCCTGAAGCTGTGTCCTGATAGAGACAGACAGACGGACAGCCGTGGGAGCAGGAGCCTTGGTGTGCAGGTCTGGCCAAGAGGCTTGGCTGACGGGATGGTGCACAGGAAGGTGGTGGGTGGAGGTGCCCAACACCCAACAACACAGGATCCTTACAGCCTGTAATGTGTGGGCAGTGCTTCATATCTCCTAACTTAGCCTGAGAACTTCTGTACATTGCTCACTGCTCTATTTTAGGCCGAAACAAAAGGGATTTTCAGGTTGCATATGGAGATGTCGATACGGTTTCTATTTATTATAAAAAAACCAAATGATACACAACCTAAATAAATCCATTGTGTATCTTTGTCGGTGAGAACCTCAAAAGATAAGAAAATACAGGCTACCAAGTATCAATTTTCTGTGCAAATTCAGAGCTATAACAATGCAGTAAACCCTAACCCTTTGACAGGCAGAAGTATTTCTGTGCAGGCACTTCCAAAACAAATGCCATTGGAATAGCATTCTGTAGGAGGTGTTTGCTAACAGATGTAAGGACTGAGCAGCACTTAGAGGGGTCATTTCTGTTCACTGACAGGATGGTGCTAATCCCACTAGAAAATAAGACAGCCATGTACTATCTATGAGATAATTATACTCAGTGATGGGAGACAAAGCCTAATTATATATAACTCATCAGCTAAAAGAGCTGAAGTGTGGTGTTGACTTAGAGGGGACTAAACTGCAAAACATTTTTTCCTGTTAATTATAACATGCACTTATTACACTTTTTATTTGGCAAAATACTTGTTTCCTTCCTGCCAGTTTTTCAGGGAGTGTTGCTGTTGTGCTTTCTCCCTGAGGATGCTGGAAACTTCTCAGGGAATAAAGACATGTGCAATGCATATGAAAACTCCTGTTCATAACTTTCAAGTGAGCTGCCTAACTTAGGCATGGCTTCCTTTTCCAGAGCAAGTAATCATATTGGTGGTATGTGACTCCACCAGCACTATGGATTTTTAGATTTTTCTTGCTTCAGCTATGCAATGAGATATAAGATTTAAGACCTAAGTTAAAGAAGGTTGTCAGCCTCAAGAACCTCAGTTCATCTTGCAACATCCTTTGGGTGTGAATGTGAAAGCTCTGAAAAATTAAAACCATGAGCAGTATTTCTACTGTTTGGCTTGAATTCTCACTGGAATGTTTGTTCCACATATTTCAAAACAGAACAAATGGAGCAAACGCTTCCTGAATTCAGATCTGCAATGAACCTGTGAAGATGTAACGCAGACAACATGTGGGAAAGAGACTTTTGACCATGTCCTTCAAAGGCCAGTTTAGTCCTCTGCCATGTTAACATGTTATGGGCAGTACTTAAAAAAAAATTGCTGCCACAAACATGTTTAGATACTTTTTTGTAAGATGCAACAATAAATTAAAACGATAAAAAATTTGGAGAGGGGAAAGTCAAAAAGTTATGTATCACCATACCCAGCAGAACGTAGAGCTCTGACCCAAGCTGAAGTCAGTGGAGGGGTTTTTTTGGGTGTGTATCCTATGCAAGTCCATTGAGAAAAGAGATGTGATATAGAACATGCACATTATGCCTCAGTACAGACCTTGGCTTTGTTCAGGGGGCTAAGCGAGCTCTGTAAATAAAATACACTTTATAATAGGGTTTTATGTCCATAGGTGTACATTTGCATGTGAGATCCCAGCTGAGAGAGAAAAGGCTGTCAGTGCCCTGTGTCTGTCCTTGCTCTATGGGATCTATAGCTATGGAAGCATGAGGAAAAAAGAAAAGAGCTTGCCAGTTGTTAATGTCATAGCCTCTTTCAACCCAGTTTATTTGTACTTGAAAAAATAAGAATGTAAACGTCTTCCACAAGACAAATATTTACTGTTTATTTTTATGATGTGTGTTTTTACAAAAAGTGATCAATCTCCAAGTGAATTTCATGGTTACTGTTTTTGTTCATGTGGTACATACACGTGCAGCAAAGGCAGATGCCTTGTGAAGGGGACTTAATTCTTTGAGATGAGTTTTTATGCAGCTCAAAGGAAGCAACTCACTGCTTCTAACTGAGGACAGAGTGATAGATGCTAGCTACATAGAGTCAATTAAATATAATCGAAATAGATTTATAATATTTTTTTAAAGATTATATGTAAACAGAGATGTCTTGATTGTAGACAAACTTGTTAATTTCAGAGAAATATGCATCTAGTTTCAGACACCAGTAAGGTTTCCAGAGGGTTTTGCTGCTGCTCTTGTGATCTCATGTACTTGAAGTGGCACTCAGTTTCCTGCTCCTCCATGCTTAGAATTTTAAATAACAGCATAAAAATCTGAAGTGGTTGAGAATAAGAATGAGCAAAGCATGTTGGACAGGTTTTTTGTAACACATTTCCTCCCCTTGGAGACTGTGCTGGTCAAAAACGGATGGACTGAATCCAATGTAACATGGACCAATGTGTGCAAACTCCAGCTACAGTTTTTAGGAAACAGATGTGAAAAGCTGGGCTTCTCAACCTCTGTTTGTTTCCCCTTGCCTTAGATGTCCACAGTGCATTTTCCCAGAGCCAGTCATCTCTGTTCTAGGAGGAGTTAAGCTGGGCCTGTTTCTCTCTGTGCGAGGGCAGCCTGACCAGCTTGTTCAGCTCTTTGCTGAGGTGGATCCTACGGAATGCACGCAAGGCCTCACTCCAGCAGTGCCAAGCTCCGTGCTTGCCTGGGACCGTGCACTTGTCTAGCTGTCCCCATGTCCCAGACAGGTGACTTTAGTCCTGCTCACTGTAGAGAAGAGTGAGTTGTGGGGGCAGAGCCTGAGGACCCCCCAAGAAGGCACAGAGGGTTCAGGCAGACTTGTAGAGCCTGTGCCAAAAGTCACACTGCCCTTATGGCCACCATCCCCTGCCCTGTCAGAGAGCCTGGGAGCCTGGCTGCACATCCTGCTGGGACACTTGGGGTGTGGGAAAGCAGTCCAGCCCACACACAGAGAACCCTGCTCTGCACTAATATCACACTGGAGAAGATCCTTCACAGATGAGAACACCCTGCTGCTCTTGGTCTTGGAAAGGCCTCTTTTACACATCTCTGCCTGAAAGAGTGAAAAACTCTTTCCAGACATGTGGCCTAAGTTTCTTTGTCCACTCCTCCATTTGCAATAGATACCCTCTACCCTTTCTCTACTCCTCATACTGTTCATATTTTTGCAGGAGCAAAAATAGAAGAAGATAGTTTACTTAATTTTGTAATGGATAGCTGAATTTTCTGGGGGGATGAGGAATGTGGGAAAGAAAAGTTTGTTTTTGTTTCAGGATAAATTTTTTGGACCTTGTTACATTTTCTGTGTTTTCCCTATAATTCTTGGCCAAAAAAAGACTTAAACAAGATGAGGAGAAGAACTCCAGATGAATAAATCTGTGTGAAATTAAGGGATTGTTGATTTTCATTCAACAGAGGTTAATGAATTAGTACATTGGAATTATCTGTTCATGGTGTCCCCAGCTTCTGTTTTCCAGACACTCAGTTTGGAATGCTGGATAACACCTTTGTACAGAGGTCCTTGCCTTGAAGACTCTGTTTTTTTAGATAAGATGAAAACTGGGAATCTCAAACATATTATAGTAATTTTCAGTACAACTGTTTTTCCCTGCAGATGTCTGAATGTTTATAATGCACATATACACTTATGTTGCACATAAGCATCTTCAGCTTACAAAGGGGAAGTTATAAGAGATAAAAGGAGAGTTGGCTTTTGACTGCTCCAGCAGTCCTGTGAGCAAACCTGACACAACCACTTCTCTGTCAGCTGACAGGCTCTGCTATACTGGATAAATTACCTTTAGATGATTCTCTTGAATATAACACTGTTTCTTCATTTAGCTTGATGAAATGTCATCCAGCAAGAAATGTGGGTTCTGGACCTGCCATATAAAACAGATTTTAGAGCCTGAATAAGGAAAAAAAGGAGGCAGGATGTAAGGCAAAAAATGTAGATGAAGAATGTACTTTTATTGAAGTACATTCAATAAATGAAGTAAAAATAAAGTCCACATCTGGCTAGGTACGGAAACTTGGGGAATTCTGGCAAGCAAAACCCTAAACAGTCCTGTGTTGACTCTTGGAGATAAAAAGAAGATAATGTTCATTCTTATATCTGAACCACTTGGATGTTGACAAGTCACACTAACAGAACTTGTAGCTAAGTTAGACAGAGCAGCATGAGGTCAACCATCAGTGAGATGCTGGCTGCCTCCTTCTCTGCTGACTCCCTTCTCCAGCTCTTGGCTCACCCACAGAGAGCAAAGGAGATACTGCTCAAAGTGTTAGCACAAAGTCTAGGTGGGGGAAATAAAATCCCCTTACTGCAGATATTGGAAAGGTTCAAGCAGCACTGCGGAGTCACACAGCATGAAGATGGAGTGCACAGGTGGTAAATGTTCACAGTGCATAAGCAGTGAAATATGGAGCTGCTTAGTGATGTAGAAAGGAAATGCAGGGATCAGGATCATGCAGGATTAAATTCAAGTCTCCTTTAAATTAGCATTACTGAGTAGGGAGGCATCTGTGCACATGATGGCTGAAATTGCCCTTTTCAAACAGCCTTGTAAATTTAATATTACTAGCTGTACCCTTTTTTAATATGTATTTTTTCCAGTTTGCTCTCATTTTAACCATAAAACTTTTATTGTAGTTTCCTAATTAATCTTTAAAGCCAAATGAATCAGAAAGTTACATGTGGTTTAGCACTGTCCCTGGAGTTACAAGTTTCTTTCAAGGTACTCACAAAACTACTCCTGGACCTCTGAATTAATATCAGAAACAGGTACTTGAAAGCAGAGTTGGGGACAAACAGCTTCTATCTTGGGGTTATTAATTTTTAACTTCTTGATGAAATATTAGATTGAGAATCCTGCTGACATAAAGTGCCAAGTGAGGACTTACAGTGGAATGGAAGTATTCTGAACTCTCACCCTGCTTCTGTGTCCATCCCAGCCACTGACATGGGACATAGGCACATAATAGTTCATCTGTGCAGGTGAAATTTGGGTCTGATCCAGCATGTTTGCTGATGTTTTTCTACCACAATTTAGTAAGGAAAATGTTTTATTAACTTCAGACACATGAAAGTACAGGAGTCTGAGACACTAAACACCCAAACCTCTATTCCCCCAAGCTTTCTTCTATACCTAGAGAAGAAAAATGGGTATCCAGATGCCTTAAAGGCATGAAGAATTACATCTGAAGGAGGCATTTTCTCCCCAGGAGACTTGAGGGGACTGACCTGGGCTTAGATGGCTAATTTCACGTACATAAGTGAGGTAATAGAATTTCCACCCATCCTGTTGCCAGGTGTGGAGAAAGGTCTGGAGGACTTTTGTCAGTTTGAGTAATAACAGCTTTCACTCAGATCACAAGAGCTCTTGGCACCCAATAAAAAGAATAGAGTATGTTTGAATCAAAGCCTTCCCCTTCCACCCCTATTCACTTGCCTTTTCATTTTGAATGCTCCTGCCAGGACCTGAATAATCTACAACATACTGACTGGCATGGTTCCCTCCAGCTGAAAGACAACTGGGAGAGAGAGGGGAGATTACCTCTTCAGCTTGCCAGCAGGCTTGCTTTTTAAACTAAACCACAGTGCTGTTACAGCAGTGCTCCTGTAAACTGCTGTGTGTGCAGACAGGGAGGCACAAGTGATGCACAATGTTGGTGCCAGCCCAGCCATAGCCAGATACGCCACTCTCCAGTGAGCAGCAGTGGTGGAGATGCACTGTTCCCCTCTGGTCTGCCTGTTCTGGAATGGCCTGCCAGGGGAGGTGGTGGAGTCACCTGTAGATGCCATGGGACAGCATTTCTCACAGTAACTTGTGAGAAATTTTAGAGAGTTAGAAAGATGTGATAACTTGTTAAGTGTAAACAATTTACAAGTAGTGTTTTTCTACTTCATCTTTCTGTTCTTCTCAAAGACAGTGTGAGAGGAAGATGTTTTTGTTAGTTAGCCAATCAAATAGAACCTATCGTATCACTCTATAAAAACCATGTGGTTCTCTTGAATAAAGCTTTCTTTACCTTTTCTACAATACTGCCTCTCGCCTGTTCCTGTGTCATTCTCGACGCGAGAGTGACAGTCACCATCCCTGGATGTGTTTAAGAAAA
>VYZP01056761.1:5880-20011 GCA_013400635.1 Hypocryptadius cinnamomeus | reverse complement strand
CACTCATTGCCCCTCATTTTCTTCCTCATTACTTTATTGCTTTGTTTAATCCTTTATAATGTGTCTAACCCACTGCTAGGGTTGCTTGCAAAGGTCAGACTGCTCTTGAGATGTTTTTGCTTGAAATAAGTGAAATGGTTCCAAATTGTCTGTGTTTAGTGTGACCAAAAAAACCCAAACCAACCCAGTCTTTTAAAGCTTCAGAAATGAGTGACTTCTTTCCTGATCAAACAGGACTTCCAGAATTGGTGCTTGCCTTCTACTTAAAAGATTCAGGAGGCCCCCTCCATGCTTGAAACATATATAAATGATGAAAACAATTAAATGTGTACATATTTTACAAGATTTAACTTGACAAGCCTGAATAAACTAGCTTCTGCCCTGCACCTTTGTTCTTGCCCTAGGACTTTCTGTGTACTTGCGATAGACTTTCAACTCAGAAAAAATTCTTCATAACCAAAAGACTTGGCATCAGAATTAAAACACAACTGTTTCGGGAATTGCTCATACCTTTCCCATTGCTTTGGCAGTATGACAATTACAGGTAGAAAAATTAAGCCACAAAATTCTCCTGAGCCCCCTTTTGCTGCAATTGTTTGGTGTAGTTTTTACAGAAGGATGTCCTTCAAAAGCAGCTTGCTAAGAGAAGAGGTGGAGCGTGTACTTCAGTAAAAATCTGTTTTTCAGGTTAGATTTGCATCTTTCCCTTGCATTGTTTCAAGGTGAGTTTCAGTTATTAAGAATAAATCTGTCTGGAATTCTGCACTGGTATATCTTGTGGGCTGGGTGTAGTTGTTGGTGAGAGCTTCCATCTTACTATCTCACCAAATTTATTTTCATTTTGATTTTATATAGTTCCTAATTAACCAAAATATGTTTGTGTATTTGGATGTTTAAGTTCAAAATATTCAAGTCAGTGATGTCAAAAAGGCAAACACTACGCTGAGAATATTTATTCAAACTCTCTCAGTGAAAATAAATGAGAAAATGTTTTTTATGGCAAGTGGCATATGTACCCCTCTCCAAGTAGCAGAACACAAAAAAAAAAATCAAATAATAAAATGTAAGGAAGAAGCCTGATGGTGTCTGTTTGTATTTGTAAGTGAAACTGTGACATGCCCCCGCTCCCCAGAAGTTATGGCTGCCTTTCTGGTTGTAATCATTTAACAGCTTGTTGAAGGGTAGAGGGGCTCCACTACGAGAAAAAAAGGTACATCTGATATGAAGGGCATTATCTTTGAGTATAAAATGATAAATAGCAGTAGCTCCTTTGTAATTTGGTAGTGTATACTGAAATATAGGAATGGTAGTTGGAGATATGCGATATAGCCAAGAAATATGTGAGACTTTACAATCGGCTAATGCATTATATTGTTTGTTTTCGTGGAATATTGAATGGTGCAGGAATTAAGAGGCTTGGGGAAGTGTTGAAAGAAAAACCTTCTCTAGAATTGCTGGTAGGGCAAGAATTGTTCCCTGTTTTCTAAACTCAGGTGGCTTTGTAGCAAGAAAGTTTTTCAAACAACTTTTTTAAAGATCTTGTAATTCAAAAATTGTCAAGTTGGCTCATAACTTTTAGTGCGCTATCTGAGCTGCAAAACTGACAGAATCATCTTGGTAACAGCCCATTAAAGGATCCATTTCTGACTTCTCATACAACTATTATGGTTTTTATTATTTGATGACAGACTGGGAGATACCCAGTGATGTAAAGGACATAGCAATTTGGAGGAATACTTGGCCTTTAAAGAAAACAGTTGTTGTTATGATTGTGGAGAAACCTGAGCCATGAAGTTATATAAGTTGCGAACAGCACTGAGCTCAGTTTACAGCAGAGCTGTGTGTGATGCTTCTGCCTCTCACATGACTGTAAATTAGTGTTACCTGTCAACAGGTTGTTATTCTGTCTGTTTGGCCTGTAACTGTTATGGAAGGAACAGGGAAAGGGAGGAAGTCAGCTTTGGTCATGACCCAGAATCTGATGAAGATATTGGAAAGATTTTTTGTTGACTTTATTATGCTTGAGGTCAGATCCTTGGAGTTTGAAAAAAAAAAAAAAAAAAAAACAGGAAAGGAGAAAAAAAAGACAGAGGCTTGAAAAAGAATTTATGTAATTTGATTGCTGTGTGAAACTATAGGTTCGTTCAGAGCAAGCATTTTAGTCCTGAGTAAAGAGAAATAATTTAGACATTTTTCATAAAGCTTTGCTGGATAGCCATGATGTGAAAAACTTCGTGTTATGCACAGGTGCTCTACCAATTTATCAGATTGTTTTAAAATAATCTCAGGGTTGGCTGAGTGGCTAGGCTGAGGATTCATCTAGTCCGGTTTCCAGTCTCTAGCAGTTGCCAAAAAATAGATGCCTAAGAAAGAGCACAGAATGACTTAAATTCCCAATTTGCTGCTCCTTACAGGGACAGAGCACCAGAAAATTTATCAGGAATATCACTACTTTTTCTTTTCTGCTTATTGGAGTATTTGACAAAATACTCACAAACAAATGCTTTCTTCGCCAAGAGAACTGCAAAACAAATAAAATAAGACCTAAAGGAAGCTTTTCACTAAGACTTAAAAATATCATTGGATAGCAGTGATAAGTTTTAGCTTTGTCCATAAAAATGCTGTCACAACCCTAAGTTATTGTTTTACTACTCTGCCTGTTTTTTCATTGTCTTTGGCTATTTTGTCTTCAAATATTGTTGGATCAGCTCTATTAATAAAGGTGCCCTCAGGGTATTTGCAGCTAGTGAGTTGGTGTTCTGGGTACTGATTCAGCACTGAATAAGAAACTATTTGTTACCTTTTTGTTTGCAGCAGCAACAAGTTTTAACATTAAAGCATTATGGTATCTGATTGCCTACAGGAAAGGGATATAATGTTCACTTAGCAGCCAATGAATGAATGATTAAAATCTTAAAAGCATTTAATAAGATGGAAACACAGAGCAGGGCTGTTCTCTGGTGTAAAGTTACAGAAGAGGTTCATTGGGTCAGAGAAAGAGTTTGGGAGATTGGATTTTTTTGTTGTTGTTGAAAAAAATTGCAGTGTTACTTTTGCTGTCAAGTCAAGACAGCTCTGAGGGGAAAACCATAGATGAGTGATGGTATGTTAAAAACAGCACAAAACCAAACAAAAGAATTGGTTCCATGCCTGTAATATGACCAAAAAAAAAAAGTCATTACTGTACAAAGATGTGCACACAGTTTCTATGCTGACCATTAGTTAAAGCTGTAACAATTAGGGTGATGTAAACAGAGTCTGAATGTAAGGGAAATACTCAGCTGAAACTGCAGTTCAGGGAGTTGATTAAGCACAGGGACCGCCTTGTTGCCTGTGACAAGCTCTGCAGAGTCTGACATCTGCCTCTTGCTTACTTGTTTATTAATAAACAGGCTGTTTTTAATGACATCTGAACACTTCAATAGTTCAGTATATTGAAAGTGTTTCGTGATGCTTTGTGCATTTTGAGTTTGGCAACATCTCTCTGGAAGATGAGAGGTTATGATTGGTTCTTTAAGGACCTTAAGTTGGCCAAAAATTCCTGCTAAACAATTTTTTTATGAGCAGGGAGAGAGGCCAGAGCGTGATGTGCCCAGCGTCCCAAGCACAGTTTGTCCCCAGGGTAAGGAGCAGTCTGAGAGACATCACAGATGAAACAGGGAGAAAAGGGCACTTTGGAAAGGTGAAATTATCTTAATTTAATCCTCTGTAGCTTGATGAAACTTTGCATCTCCTGAGTAAGTTGTACTGGAAGACTAGGACTCCAGGACTAGGGAGATGTATCTCTGCATGTGAGAACTGCTAATATTTTCCAGGGATTATTCTTCTCCAACTTCATGCTAAGGCTTGGAGGCAGAGAAATGGGGGCAGTACAGCTTGAAGGTTCCCAGGAACACTGGAGAAGCCTTTGGATACCACGGCCTTCATCTGAAGGTGCTATTAAAATAAGTTATGTGACAGATTGGAGGGGGTTTCCTGATAGCCCTGAACTGTTTCATTTTCTTCCATTTCCGTCTGTCTGCCCTGTAAAATGCACATTTTTTCGGTACAGAAATTGGATTTGGCTAGAATAGGATCTTCTATTCATTCATTAGTTTTTCTGAATGACTTGATCCAAGGTGATAATTGCCTGCAGAGGAGATTCCTCCACCTCACCAGAGCATCCCTGCACTGGTATCCTGGGCATGCAAACAGCTATGAGCTTTGCAGTCCATTTCTTGATTTTTCAGCTTTAAGAAAATAGCCTACTGAGATAAGAATCTTAATCCTGTCAATAAAATAACAACCCAAAAAAAAAAAAAAGGAAAAGGAAAGGGGGGGCTGGGCTGACAGGTTTCTCTAACGCAGAAGTCTGTGAGGTGTTGGAGAGATTTTCCCTTGCTGTCTGTCTCCCCAGCCCTCTCTCACCCTAAGGACAGCAGCACAGCCTCTCGCCATCAGTGTTGGTGGCGGCAGCCAGTCTGACCTGGAAAGGAGCCGAGGCTCCGGAGATCTCCCCTCAGACCCGGAAATGTCAGGAATTCCCTCCCTCATCCCGCCGTGTTAATTCAGGGCGCCGAGAGGCGGCTTCACCTGATGGCACTGTCGGGAGGCAGCCAGAGGCTTTTCCACAGCCGTGCCTGTGGCTGGGGCTGGCTTGGCTTTGTGCACGCCAGGCTCTGTGTGCCTCAGGAAGGGACAGACTTCAGTCCAGGCTTTTCTTTAAGGCACAGCACAGATCAGGGGAGGGCACTGGAAGGTGCCCAGTGGGTCCCTGGCAGAAGCTGAGCTCCTCTCCTGAGCTGGTTTGAGAGACAGGTCTGTGCCTAAAGGTGTGTGAAGTCCGGTGATGTGGACCCCAGGCGGTCTCACCTGGACTGGCCTTGGCAGGTGACTCCTTTCACTGGAAAGCATTAATTTATATTATCTGTGCAAAAGGTGGTGTTGACATAGGTTCCACCCTGGAGGTGACTGGGATTTAGTACTGCATGCGGTGATGCAGTACCTCATGCTTTAGGAGTCCTTGGTATGAAATGAGGTCTCATTATGCTTTTGTTGGGTCCTGTGCAGTAATTTCCACCAGGTCCATTTTTTTCTGGTAGATGGAAAAGCATGAGCACAGCCTGTGATGTTGAATTCTTAGTGATAAGCCTGCCCTTAAAACCAAAAGTTTTTCTTCATTGAGAATATTTAACTTCATTGAGAATATTCTCAGAACTATGGACTTTATTCTCAATAACTCAGTTTTAGAATAAAATTTGTTTTACCAGTATTAGTTGGTAAAGAATCTCCATCTATGTTTTGGGAAGACAAATATGCATACCTATATGGATGTCAGATAACATCATTGGAAAATGGGGGGAAAATTCTTTGAATATTGGTGAGGAACATAATTTCAGATGATTTGTGTTAAAGACTGGCGGAAAATGTCAATGAGGACAGGAAGATCAAGATGTCACGCAGATATGGGAAGAGGGTTGGGATGGGGCCAGAGGGAGTGAAGATTGAGATTTTTAAGATGGTAGAAACCGGGCTGGGTTTCATGGAATAAGGGGTCAGAGAATAGAATAGCAGGAAAGGTAGATGTGGAGTTGAAGGACATGAGCAGATGAGTTGGGGGAGGAGAAGACTGAAGGAGGAGAAGACTGAAAGTAGAAGGAAGAGGCTGGATGAGCAAAGGGAAACTGCAGCTGGGACAGAAATACAAGAGGAAATACTTGGAGATATAAATGTTGATAAAAAATGGAAAGCTGTAAGTATTACATTTTTATATTTTCTATGGGAAGAAAATTTCCAGGTTATAGGTGGGAAGGAAGTAGGGCCAAAGAGGAGCAGCGAATGAAAAGTTGGAAAAACAGACTTAGGATTTTGTAAGTTCCTTTTACTTAAGTGGGAGAAACAGAGCTGACTGAGCTAGGATTGTGGCAAAACTGACAGTGCAATGGAGGGCATCAGGCAGACCTTGAGCCTTCCAGCCCAGATGATCCATAGCACAAGAACAGCAGCAGAGGAAACGGGTGTTGGTGTATTGGGAACATGCAGGTCTCATGCCAGGTGTTTGGTTATCAGTGTGTCAGTGAATATAGGTAGTGTTTCTTGAGTCACTGTTTAGAAAATTGTTTCTCTGAAAAAGCCTCAACCATGCTGTCCTCTTACAAAAGTTATTCCTGTCCTAACATGCTGTGAGTTGGCAGGAGAAGGTGTGACTGTTCCTGCACTGTCTGGAATTTGGACAGTTTTTGGCTGTAACCTCTCAAGTAAAGGTAACAATAACAAGAAGTCATTGCCTTATTGTTTCTTTTTTCAACTATAAATTACAGACTTTGGGTTGTACTGTCAGGAATTTAGAGCTGGAAGCAAGTTTCTGCCACCTTGTTCCATTTATGTTTTAAATCTTACTTGATGAGTAATAGAACAGGCAATTTGAAGTGAAGCAGGATTGACGAAGAGAGATTTTTAGAATTTTCAGCAGGACTCTACTGGGCAAGAAGAAATGCAGGTTAATATAGTTCAAGGAGTTGTGCTCAGAACCTTGCCATTGCATAAACCAACAAAACCAGGAAAATTATTGTTGGGATTTCTTTGGTCCACTCTACTGCTGAAGTCTAATCTACCTGCCTTCATCATAGATTGCTCTGTGGCAGTGACATACAAGATTGTAAGAACTCAGGAATTGGTTGAGACCTGTGAGGGTAAAAAAGCTGCACAAATGTAAGACTAGAAGTGAAAAACCGTATGCTAGTTCTAATTTGAACACAAAATTGCTATGATGCTTCTCACAAACCACTCCAAGTCTGTTCTCCCCAATTTCTGCACGTGTAAAACTCTAATGTTGTTTGTTTCACAGAAATGTAACAAATATAAGCTGTTACTATTATTATTACAGCATTTTGAAGATGGAGAGTGATAAATTGTTAGCCTTAACATGTGATACTGCTTGCCTGACAGAGAAGAAAATCAGAGAAGCTGTGGGTGCCCCATCCCTGGAAGTGCCCAAGGCAAGGCTGGATGGAGCTCTGAGCAACCTGGTCTAGTGAATGTCATCCCTTCCCATGGCAGGGATTGGAACTAGGTGATCTTTGACCTGAGGCTTTCTCTGATTCCATGAATATCAGCTGCAAATCAGCAGGTTGAGAAAGGCTGTAGCTTTGAGTCCTTGTCAGTGCTCAGCTAAGGGCATGGATCTGTGTGGGTGCTGGTTTGGGGGCAGCATGAGAAAGCAGAGCACCGAGAGATCCTCTGTTGGTTTCTAGAAGTGCAAATGTTGGGGGTTTTACCTTTTTGCCTTCCTGTTCCTTCCCCAGAGGAAACATGTTCTGCTGTTTTTCCTTCCCAGTAATGATGCATTTCTGTGTGTTTTGTATGAAGTTGCAAATGAAAGTGAAGGTTTTTTTTTGTCAGGGGTCTGGCTTTCACACTCCCTCTCTTTCCAAGTCCAGGCCTGCAGTCTGTCCGCTGCATATCTGATTCATTTTAGTTCCTCCAGGGATGTGTTTGTGTAACCTTTTAATACCAGGGACCTGGGTGACCTTGGCATAACACCATGAATCATATATGGGAAATGTAAAGTTAGCAAAAAGAAATGAAGTAAGCGTAGTTACGGTCAGAAAAGCAATTGTACCAATCCCATCTTAAGCAGCAGATAGACTTCCTGTGTATGTTTTGAGTTGTCTCTGCTTACTTTCCTGAAAAAAAATTGAACCCACAGGGATCTTAATTGGCTCTCAAAACCCAAGCTGATTTTGCAGGCTGATAATTAGTGTGTTTCTGTGAGCATATTTATATACATGTTGCAAACAGACTGTATCTAATTTGGATCCTATTGAGAGACACAAGGCAGGGACATCCATGGTGTGATTTCTGTTATATTTATTTATACAGATTTCTAAAACTCATTAAGAGTGCATTCTGCACTCTGGACTCATGACACATAAATCTACATGTGCATCACTAATTTATTATTTTATATAAAGGCCTGCTCAGCACATCTTAAATCAGAGCTGCACACCACCCAACAGTAAAATCAGCAAGTCTGTAGCCACATAAATCTCTCCAGCCTGTGTCCATCTCCTCTTTGGAGTTCAATTGCAGTTTGAGTACAAGATCATGTGTGGCACATCCTGGATTGCAGGCACTCATGAGTGAGTTATTCCCGAAACAATTTTTTGAAAATTGCTTTTCCTGAAAGGACTCTTCTTTTTGTTTCTTCCCCCTTGCCCTCCAGCTGAAGAAATGTTATTAGCAACTGTGCTGAAGCTGTCTCAGAAAATTGCCTGAGCTGTAGTCATTTCTCTAGGTAATAAAGATATTTTATATAATACTATATCATTAATTCAGCATGATGTGACCTCACTGTAGGTGAAACTCTCAAAAGTACTTTGCTGAGTCTTTTTTCAGAGTGGAGGGCCTGGCTTGTCACTGGAAATATGAAAGAGTCACATATTTGGGACTCACACTTCTAAAGCACCTTGAAAAATCTTGCAATGCAATATGAAATTCAAATACATATTCCCTAACTGACTTAAGTATTTGTGTTTTATGATTTATTCTAGTTAAGCAAACTATGGTCATTATTCCAAAGATCCCTGCTGGCTTTTTGGTGGAATGCTTTAGAGAAAACAGATATAAAATAGCAGAAAATACTATTGGTTGTCATATTTTCCCCCCTGCCTTTGCCTCCCTTCAGGTGAGAAGTTCATTTTCTTTGACAAGGCTATGTAGAACATTTCCTGCATGTCACATCCAATATTCATTTGAATTTAAATGATTTACAAGTTATTATTTTAATGTCAACTAGTTTTTTGGTTGTGGTTTTTTTTGTTTTTTGTTTTTTGGTTTTTTTTAATTAGAAAGCAAATAAAGGCACCAGCATCTACAGGGTCCTTAAGAAGCTGCTAATACTTTTCCTCCTTTCTCCGTGCAAGGGCATGGAAAGATCTAGAAGCAATTGCACTTGATTTGGATTGGAGAACATTTTTTTCAAGCAACTGATTAATGCTCTGAAGTTATCAATAATTAACCGTTACTTTGATCAGTGGCAAAACGTGCCCGTTACTTAATTTGAAACAAATGGCTCCACCTCTGGTTCAGATGCAGTTGAGAGCCTTTTTCTTCTGCCATTGCCTGCTGCAGTCTCACCTTCTCTGAAATGTCTTTTTTTTCAGGAAGGGATTGGATTGGATTGGATTGGATTGGTTTGGATTGGATTGGATTGGATTGGATTGGATTTGTGAGGAGGTGATGTTACGGTCCAGTTCCAGGCACAGCCAGCAGGGGCGCTGGTGGCTCCCGGCCGGGCAGGGCAGCTCTCACGACTCCCCTGTGCCACCAGGGGGCGCCGTGGCTCAGCCGCGTCTCCCTCACGCGGTAATGGCGGGCGTGAAGCGGGCTGCAGCGGGCACCTCGGAGCGATGGCTGGGAGGGGACAGGCTGGCAACTCCCCGTGGTGACAAACAAAATGTGACAGAGAAGTCCACAGCCTTAGCAGGAGACATGGAGGTCAGGTGGACACACAGATCAAGGCAGTGGCAGCCAGCTCCCCCGTAGCAGCTGCTGCCCACAGCCGAGAGCCGTGCTCCCTAGGAAAGGTGAAGGGGTCAGTGTCCCAGGTTTTCCCCTGAAGCACCCCAATGGATGGTGAGAGGCCTTTCCAGTCAGATTGGGTGTTAATAAGGTCCCAGTTCAGCTGCTGCTCTAATGAGCAAAGCTCCACTCACGATGGAGGACAGCAGGAGACAGAACCCCACGGTGGTGGCAGATTCTCCCCACAGCGATCGTGGCCTGTCTCCCGCTCGATAGTGAGAGAGGGAGAGGAGCTGAGCCCTCACCACCTGGCCAAAATCTTGTGGTGGCTTTTCCCTTCCAAAGAGAAAACCCCTCCAGGTAAGAGAGTAGCCAGCTGCACCCTTCCCCACCTTGGCCATTTCTTTTCTCTCTGAAGGACCAGTTGTTATTGTCTCTCAGCAACAAATGGGACAAAATTCTGTCTTTCATTGGTAGTTTTCCCTTATATGAATGATGGGAGGCAATCTTTAATTTTCCTTCCTCTGAATGAAGCTCAGATTTTCAACTATCCCTTAATTTATGTAATGTCTTAATTTTATGCTATATTATTGCCTTCTTGGCAATAAAATCCTTCATACTGTATTGTACGGTAATTATTCTCCTTTGGAAGTCAGCGTGTTTTCATCTCATAATTGTTCCTCATTATCCAGGCCCTGCTGCAGGAAGAACTTTGTATTTCTGAGAAATATTTGGAGCCAGTTGGCAACTGAGGCACCCCAACATAGTTAGCAGAGAGAGCTGTGGCCTCGCTTAGGCACGAGTATGAGAGCCTACGTGTAACTGGAAACATTTGTTTTCCTGCTGTTTGTGAAATTATTGCCAAGAGAGGAGCATCAAACAATGCTGTAATGTCTTTTGATGTTTCTCCCTTGGTCTTAAATCAGGCTCTGATGTTAATTAGTTTGGTGGGGTGGGTTTGGGTTTTTTTTAGTCATTTAATGATGAGTATTCGAGTATAAATGAAATAATTTTCTTTGCCTGCACCAAAATATGGCAGACTTGGTGAGATGCTACTTGAGGATTAGAGAAGCCGTGTAAAAGCCAGGGTTTTACACAAAAACTCAGTCAGTAACAGACAGAACAAGTATGAGTACAAATTCTTTAGCAGCTTTAGGGTCTGCAGTTGCAACCAAATGTTGATAGGAGCTGAAAAGTCCTTTCGGTAGCTCCTAGAGAGCCAGGAGCCACCCAAGGCAAAAGGTGAAGAGGTGGCACAGGGTTTGTAAAGCCTTACCAGCAAATATGTGTATTCAGTAACTTGGGTTTATTCTGAATCTTTCAGTATTTCTTGATGCAAATTTTCCCCCATCCTTAGAGCACCCTTTGTTTTCATAGAGTTTTAGACTTTCTGTAGCCTTATATGGAGTATTTGTGTTCGGTAGAATTTCTCTAAATAAGCCACTATAGAGAATGACCTTTAAACAGAGAAGAATGGTCATTGCAGAGGATTGAACAGTAATAACTTGAATAAAATGAGAAAAAAACCCCTTATGACAGCTTAATTATATACATTTATCTTATGACTACACAAAATTATATTAATTGTACTTCTGGACTATGATAATCTGTATTTTCATATGGAACAAACCAAATAATTTTAAATGTTGCACCTGTTAAATATCTGTTGTTACATTAGCATTTTGCCACTAGTCAGATCTTTTAAATAGTGTTTGTACTTAGTTATGCTGTTGATTATATATTATAATTCAATATCCAGAGGCCACAATAGTTTTGTGGGCTAAATGTTAAGGGATACACAAATAAGATGATAATTTTATTGGTGTAAAAGCACATCATGCTAAATGCTTCTGGGTTTTCTTACATATTTACCTTGGGTTTGTAACGGTGTTGGTGAGGGTAGCAATAAATTCCAATAGTGAAGAGCAGAGAAGGATTCATCTAAGCTAACCAAACTGGCTTTTTATTTGCTGTGAGGTTGGAACAGGTTGGCCAGGGAACTGGTGGATGCTCCATCCCTGGAAGTGCTCAAGGCCAGATTGGATGGGGCTTGGAGCAACCTAGTCTGAGGAAGGTGTCCCTGCCTTTGGAAGGGGGCTGGAACTACATGATCTTTTAGGTCCCTGCCAACTCAAACTGTAAGTCTGTGATTTCCTTT
Organism: Hypocryptadius cinnamomeus; assembly: GCA_013400635.1. Lineage (NCBI taxonomy): Eukaryota > Metazoa > Chordata > Aves > Passeriformes > Zosteropidae > Hypocryptadius > Hypocryptadius cinnamomeus. The sequence goes on along the minus strand of VYZP01056761.1, from coordinate 8,352 downwards.
ATAGTCTTTTGCACTTTTATAGTCAATTGGAACTTTAAAGGCAAAAATAATTTTATTTAGGTATCTCTTTTAATAAAAAAAAAAGAATTGGAGCTTGAACTCCTCTGTCAGTGGTGTGTGCAGTGATTAACTTCAAGACAAGCATCTGTGTGGAACCCCAGTTCACTGAGGTTCATAATCAGACACTTAAAATATTCATGGTCATGACACCCGTCTGACTTACCCTCTTCTTAAACAAGAAAGCAGAAAAGAAAACACTGGAATATTCTAAAGAGAAGTTTCTTTAGGCCCTGGTCTCACATGATTATGCATTGCTTCTCACCAAGAGAGAGACAAAGGCCCTAAATATGTTGTAGAAGTCTTTCATCCAAGTGAGTACATTCCTGAGAAGTATTTTTTGAGTGTAGCAAAATTATCGATTTTATTTCTGGGACAGCCTATGAAGGTAAATCATTACCATCATTAATCAGTTTAATATTTCAAGATCAAGTGTCTAGATGTTTGGCAGGGACAACATTTTGCCTTCACTGGGAGATTATGAATTTTGAATGTTGCCCTTTTTAAAGCCTTCAGGAGCTTTTGTCTATGTAATGTTGTTCTGAGACTGGAAGAGAAGTGCCCTAAGTATAGCTAATTATTTACTTCCCTCATCAAAGGTAAGCAACACTTCTCCTTGGGGTGAGTATGTGACTCACCACACTTACCTGTATCTGCTACCTTCCCCTCTTAAATATTTTAAGTAGAGATAGTGGAATGTGAACATGTTTCCGGAGCTATCAGCTGGAATGTCAATTTTCTGGGAAAAGAAATAAAATATACCTTAAAAGAAGCCACAGCTGATTCTGAAATTCTGACATTATTGTCTTTGCTGGCAAGGTGGAATGGCACACCCATGCAGCCTGCCTTAGTGAAGCTGAAGTCCTAGATGCTTTTTAGAATTATTCTAGGTGATCTAGATAGTGCTGTGTGTACTTAAAGTTGTCCAACTCTTTGTCAAATGGATTGGTTGTAGGAATCTTTATAATGATGATTCTTGGACCATTGGGACCATTGTCTGCTTCAACCTTTCTGCATGTCAACAAAAACCACTTCTGTCTTTCTCAAGAACAACTGACAGGAGATTATCTCTTACCACAGTCTTTGGTTTTGCCCATACCAATAGTGTTGGTTTTTTTACTGTGGTTTGGTTTAGAAACTCTCTCACCCCTTGCACAGTAGAGGAGAGACTTCAAATTTGTTATGTGTGTACCTTTTCTTACCTTTTTGGAAAGCTCTATCCAGATCTGGATGGATTTTACTTCTAGTAAACTTTCTTTTCTACACATGACAGAGTCTGGCAGCTAAATTAAACAGTTGTCATTGGGTGTGATCCATTATGGCATGGCTGACACTTTGGTTTTCTCACCCCTATCACTCAGAGGAGTGAAAGTTGAGAGTGGGGCACCCAGAGGTGTAGGGGAGGCGTGGAGAGTGACAGCATCCCTGTAGCTGGGTATCAGGTGGCTGAACAAATTGGAGACAACTGATGTAGAAGTCAAAACTGGGAAAATCAAGCAGATGGATCTTGTAAGGGGCACTTAAATGTCACAGAGAATCTAGATTACTCTGCACACTTATGAAATCAAAACAGAGCTGTGAACCCCAAAGGCAGGGTATAATCTTCATTTTCTTCTGCTGAGTGGCCCACCTAACAGACTGCTACTGCTTTATTAGTTCCAGTGGTAGATGCCTGTACTGATATTTCACATAAAAACCTGTAATATTCCATATGGTGAAAGGGATTTTCTACTATGCTTCCTTTTCTAAAATGTCACATGGGAAAAATTCCCATAAATAATGTTGTTTTCACCCAAACAATGTTCATACTAGGAATGGTTTTCCTTTCTCATAGTATAAGACAAGTTGGGAAATTCTGGAAAATATTGACCTAGTTCTTTCATGTGAAAAAAAAGGCAAAGGAAAACCACAGAAATGAACAATATAGTTAATTCCACATGGATCTCCTTTTGTGTTTTTATATATGAAATAGCATTATGGGCAATAGTAAATAGGCTTTTAGTGTGCCAGGAATTTAGCCTCAGGTATTTGGCTGCCCTCCCACGTTCTGCTTCTACTGTTCTGTCAAACCATACAAGGGTAACCCGTCCCTGTATGCTGTGTGTGCATGATACCAGAGACTTCAGGGTGACATGTTCAGGCAGTAGGGAAGGTTCTCAGCTCCTCTGTTCCCTGGAGAAGCTCTAGGATGTGCTTATCAGTGGAATTTAAATAGGCACTGTTACTGTGTTCAATCCTTCAGATTAATTTTCAGTAAAATATTGGCAAATAGTTTTCATGCTCAAAAAAAATTATACAAGAATCATTTCTAAAATTGTTTGACCTTGGCTAGCCTGGATAGAAAAAGATACCTTTTGGAAGGTGCTGCTTTTGGTTTAAAAAAAAAAAAAAAAAAAAAAAACAGCTTTTTTTTTA